>APFE030697090.1:11016-37509 GCA_000404065.3 Pinus taeda | reverse complement strand
TCATTTGTATCATCCAAGAATTGCTCATTTATGTAATGTAAAGGAGGTTGCCCCCTCGAAGAGGCTGAATTCTAAGTCGTTGATCTATCTTTTCTATCTTTTCTTGAGCTGGTTTCATAACACTAAACATGAAAAGGAATTAGTTATCATTGTCGTTAAGCTCGTTAAAACATCAAATAGTGAAAAACTTGTCCATCATTACAAGACCAAGTTTCACCTTCACTAGACTCATTAAAACATCACATAATGATGGATTCACCCGAAGGGTGGAATTATACAACAAGCATATGTTATCCTCCTCAAGCTTGATTAAAAATAAAGAGGTACTAGTCAGCAATGACTAGGGAAAATGGGAAAAGGGGTAAACCACGTTATGGCAGAAGATCACTCTTGAACATGACACTTTCAATTCATCATTGTGAATACATGGGTTAGGTTATCTGATTGATGGTCATCATACCTTGGTCTATCATGCCATCCATCACTTTGGTTTTGGGTCAATGCTGCCAATTCATTCAGTGTCGCCGACATGTTCAAGAGAAGTCACTCAATAAAAATTCATTCTTTGTAATACTCATAAAGCTTCATTTTCATGACTGCCATTCCTGAACCTTGTGTCATCATTCACATTCCGTCTCCAAAAATCATTGCACTCATTTCATGTCGTTGATGTGGGATATATCAAGGCCCTCCTATGACAAGTTGCTTCTTGTCAACATCATCACATTATCCAAGAAGTTGACTTAGAAACACCCTTCTACTACCTTGAAACTTGCATACATCAATGGCAGGTTTCTCTCTTATGGCGATAAGTTTACATCATTGGCCTTCAACTGAAAGACTTTGTATGGTGTTTGACATCAAAACATACATTCACACCATGCAGAATGTACTACAGTACCTTGAGGATCATTATCATTATTGGTAATTTCTCTCACGTCTATTAACGGCTTACATCATTGGCTGGTAATTAGATAGTGTCTTCCCATGTTCGACTTCAGATCACATATTTGCATGGTTAGACTCATACTTAAGCAAATGATTGAATGAGATAGAAGACCCCAGATCTAGTTTCATCCATCCGGGTTGCGATTTCACAAGAGTACCAAATCATCATTACAATGGATTTATATTGATGGTCATCCGATCATGGGTCTATATCTGTAGAAAAGTACCTATGTACTTGTTATGAAATTTTATATTCTAAGCATGGGTATGCCTTCCCTCAGTAATTCATGAGAAAAAATCAAAATATCATGATATTATGTATTGTAATCGATGCAGGTCACCATCCACTTCGGAACCTCCTCATCACATCATAAAGCATATCACTCGACATTATCATTTTCGACTTCATGCTTTAGGGAGCAACTGTTACAGATTCATTTCGGAACATCACTCCGATCATTTAGATCAATACTATTAGGGCTCATCAAACCCTAATTCAGTTGCCACATGCCCTAGCTGTTACATTGAAATTTGTTACCATGACTATCTGCAGTTAATATGGCTCCATCAATAGTCATATTATCCTCCTTGTCAAGCCTTATACCTCTGCTCTCCATGTCAAACTTCAAAAAAGAGAGAAAGTCATTAAAACTCATGTTTATCTCTGGGTACGTAGGTTCTCTCTACCTTGCCTGCGTGTATGCATCCCAATCTCATTGTACCTGCGTACTTGTACGCTCTGTAAGTCAAGGGATGGGTGCGTACTCCTGTAAAGGTCAAAAGGCGCGAGTTTCATCTTAAAAAAGTTACTTGTGGTCACTTCTAGAGCTTTCTAGAAGAATGTTTGACGTGTATTGAGTGCCTCCAGATGGTTCATGCATCCCTATGATAGAGGAACTTATCCCATCAAGAGAGGAGCTACCCCATCCAAAAGAGTGAGTATCCCATTGATGTTGGAACTGAATAACTTCTTCTAGAACACTATAAATACAGGCATTTGGCCAAGGGAGGGGAGGTTGAAAGCTGAACATTCCAAAGGGTAGATGCTGCTGGAATTAGGACTTCCATTGTAAGCTTGTGAGGAGAGATTAACATCCTTTCTTGTTTCATTTGGAAGTGGGTGAGCTTGTCAAAGTAGAGGAAAACTCTTGTTGGACCCTGAGAGGAACTTGCACAACACCAAGGCTCAGGTTGTAATGGTTTCTTTTGTTTCCTTAATACAAATAAGTCCATTCTTCTCAATGATTTGTTTTTAATGAATTGTTTCATATACTCCTTGGTCTATATGTTAATATGCTTTGTTTTATGGAATATTCAGGTGTTATGTAATCGTTTGATTGTTAGTGTATGCAGCTTTCGAAGTGAAGGAGGAGCTCATCTGGATCGACGAGCTAGACTGCTACAACGAGCATTGGACTTCAGGTAGGATCGAAAAACACTTGGTCTCTCATAGAATAATGTATGTTTAGAGAAGGATTGCTCTTAATTGTCTTGTTTGTCACTAGAGAGTCTTAGACTCCTAGGGAGGTTAGTTTTGTCAGCAAAAATAACTCTTTCCGCATGACAAAAACCTAACTTATTTAGATGTTGAAGCATTCCTCGAAGATATTAGGCATATCATAGAATATGGTAAATACAACTAAGTTTGTATTTCTAGATGTAGTGACAACATAAATTAAAACCAATGAGTAGAACATCATGAAATCGGTATTACAACAAAAAGGAACTGAAAAATATTTTTCTAGTATAAGCCTACTTATTTTTCTATTTATTTGGTTCACTTGCAATATTGATAAAAATTTTGTTTATTGTTCTACTCAACTCAATAGAATATAAGTCGAGAAAACACCAAACCTAATAAAGACAAAGAATGCTTCTTCTTGTTCTTGTTCTTGTTCTTCTTTTAAACTAGGACTGTAAATATTTATATTAAAATCCATGCTTAGGGACATGACCTTACACCAAAATTATAAAAATGGATTCATTCACTCCTAGGTCTAGTGCTAGAGATAGGTATTTCAAAGAGAAAAAACCAAAAATCTATAGTTACATATGATCCAAGTCTAATTATCATAGAAACATAGAGGATCAAAAACACCACTAAAATCTTGATACATTAAACTTCATCCAGAATAAATAGGAGAAGAGTTGCAAGCATTAGTTTCATGGTGAAAATCATCATTACAGGAGCATTTAGATCTAGAAGAAATCACATGGTTAGAGAACATGAATGAACCATAAAAGTCCCAACTTGAAGAAGTTGGCTTGTAGTAAGTTGTAGTTGAAACATTTGTTAATGATGTGCTTCCATTTCATCCTCAAGAACTAGTATTTTGACTCTATGTTCCGTGAATAATTCCATAGAAAAGATCAAATTTGACACAATTTGGTTGTCATGATGTTGGTGTAGTAATTTTTTCTATAGTTTTTCTATAACTTATTCCCACTCCAAAGGAGGAGATTTCCTAAGGACTATTTTTTTCATGCATCTAATAGTAACACCTCACAGGAGCCTTGAAAACACCACTTCACTGAAAAAACCTATTCTTATCCTAGGAAGAGAGAATTTTATGTCCCAACATACTAAAATATAGGTGGACCCCCTTTCCCTCACTAAACTAGAGAAATCACATCCCCAAGAAAGATGCACTTGGATCCCAAAGAAGAAAATACGCCATCACCTAGACTCATAGAAGGAGAGAAATAAAGAAAGAAAAGTGAAGAAAACCTAATTTCCCAAATCATAGGGTTAAGTGTAGGGAAGACAATTACAATTCAAGGATCAATGCAAACCAATTCAAAAAAAAAAATTAGGCTTGGGAGGCTTATATATTAGAAAAACCCAAATGTATGTACAAAGGGAATTCTTGTCAATCCCGACATGTTTCCAAAACACAAATGATGTCATCTTCTACTTAAATAAAATCAAATATGGTGTAGGAGCATAATATCCTAGCCAATCCATTTTTTCTTGTCCTAAAAGGGATCATGTAATTTGCTTGATGTAAATTCAAGTGTCATGATCCTAGAAGGAATTTGGACTATAGGGCTAGTAGGATATTTTTGATGAGTGGGTATTTTTCCCAAGTGTGCCTGTGTAAATGGAACAAGTGCCCAATTGAAGTGTTAAGTAGTTTGGATAAATGTCCAAACAACTTGAGTCTTTTAGGATATTTTCCTAACCCACAGGAAATTATAAAAGTAGTGTACAATCAAAATTTTAAAAGAATCTCCAAGGGGGGAGATGGGGCTTGAGAGGGATCCAGAGAAAATAGCTTGAAAGACAGTGCTCATGTAGTTTAGAAAACTGGGCTGAGATCCAATTGTAAATCCTCTATAAGTTATTTTGCTTTGTATGATAATAGAAATTGGATGTTATCCAATTATTCTTTGTGTGTTCAATTCCGTTGAGTACGTATTGATTCCCATGTAAGATAGAGAAAATGTGTTTGTGTTATTTAATTGATGTTGTATACAAAATATCTGTGTTGAGTTCATTCCCAGTGGGAGACTGAGAGTCATAGAAATAGAGTTTGAATAGCTCGTAGAGGAGACCCAGAAAAGGGTCCATGTAACTCATTATAAATACTTCCTATCTAAGAAATGAATATTACTTTGAATCCCCTTCATGTATATGTATTATCCCCTATGTAGTTAGATGTATATGTGAATTAACCAGTCTAGAGCTCAGACAAAGAGGCCAAATAAACCTATATAGGTATAATAGAATTTTGTAAGCTAGATCTTGATGTGATAAGCATGTAGCAGTTCCAAAATAAATCTTTGGCCTTGTTGATAGTGTTGGAAGCCACCAACAAATATGGATTATTCTTGATAAGAATTCCCAATTAGACCTTGCATCGTTTGGGATAGGAGCCCCATCCAAAATAAAGGCTTGACCACTGTTTACACTTAGAGATTTTCCTTGGCTCCAATTAACACGTAAGAGAGCATACATATACTTTGAGATAAGAAAGTCAGCCCTGTGAGACATCCAATTAAAATGTATTCAAGGTTCTTCCACAAATAGAGTAGAAAGAGTGATCCTTTAAGAGAAAAGTAATAGTACTGTCGTAATAAATACACACACGAGCATAGGAGGAATCATTAGTTAACATGTGAAATAGTTCACAAAGTAAAAACCATCATGAAAGAAAGTAACAACACACACTCAACAAGATGTATACCAAAACCAACGAAATAGTTCATTTTCTTTAGTACTATCAACATAAGCATATACCACAAACATTAAAAGAATATTTTTACAACATCCATGATACATGCATGAAAGTGCATCGACTATGAGAGCTTCAAGATGTTAAGTGAAAGTTATAGGTACATGATTGCAATTATGAAACATTAGCCCCATTAGTGGAACATTAAGCCACTACTTGTGCCTCCAAAGAATGATAAGACTCTCTTGTGCTAAGCTTCAGAAGCCCATATGAATTTATTTTACTTGAGGCATGAGTGCCTATTTACAACATATGAGGTGGCTCTTCACCTCCCATGTGACTCTTGACCTCCCTCATGACTCTTGAGGTCATATGACCTTTGAGCTTCTACATTACCTTTAAGCTCTTACATGACTCTTGGACTTCCTATTGAATCTTCGCATTCCATGCATGACCCTTGGGCTTCCACACATTGTTACATTTTCTTATTTTGGAAATTACAAAAATTACATTACATCAATCTATAAAAATACACATAGCAAGATAATGCTCTTATGCTAAAACTTCGATGAGCTAAAATTTGGAAACTGTGACATGATAATTCATTATAATTTACCATTGCCAAGTTCTTCTCTTTATTTCTATGTCTTCAATCCTTCCTTGTAAATATAATGTGTGATTCATCTTCACCCTCCAAGGGTTTTGGATAAGTATCAAACCTTCTAATTCAACACGAGTTGTCATCTCCCTATCATGGTCTAAGATTTCTTTATTCTTTAACGATAGCATCTTCATGTCATATCTCCATAAGTGTCCTTATTTTAACCTATTCTTATAAAAGATAAAGAGGCAAGGCTATATGCAATGGGCAAGTCCAATAAGCAAGGGTAACAAGATTAGGCACTATAACTGCACAATGCACAAACATTGAGGAGGATGATCTAGGGATTGCATAAATTACCACTGCGCAGGTAAAAAGATGGCCCTAATTTCCACTGAGAATGCACAATTTGCAATCAAGACAAAAATGATTAAGGAATTGCGTAAAGGACAAGTGTAGGGAGCAATAAGTTGGAATGTTTTTCCCTAGCAATTATGAATGCACAATTAAGGGAGGGAGGTCTTGGTATTTCATAGGTTTCCATTGCAAGGAGACGAAGGAGGCCTCACTTTCAACTAGGAGTTCTCAATGCACAACAAAAGGTAGGGTTAATCAAGGAACTGTGTAGTGGGAAAGTGTAAGCAACAAGGGTTGAGTGAATATGCTCTAGGAATGCACAAATGTGCAATGTGAAGGGAACTATCCTCAAGATGATCACACAGGGAAACTGTACAAGTAGAAATATGATCATGACTGAGGCTTGGAAGTGCACAATGTGCTCATCACTTGGATGAAGGTTAAAATTGTTCATAACTTATGCATGATGTGAGGACAAGGAAGAATCCCAAAATTGACTAAGTGTGAGATTAGTGGAACAAAGGGGAGAGAAAGGTAATGCATAATAGGTCCTAAACATGATATCACACACATACACAATCACACATATGCAAATAAGATGCACATTACCCAAATCTAACATGCATACTATACAATGACAATAAAGTAACACTCATCTCTAAGTGCGATGATTAGGGTGCATGTATTTATGACACAAGTGTCAACTGCAACTAAAAGGTGCACTATGCCATGGGAATGTGTCCAACACATGTTCTTGTGATAGATAACAACAAGTAGTGAAAAAATAGTGTGTTGGATCTACCTCTAAAAGGTGTGCCAAGTTTCTCTTATGATATGTGAAACTGACACATGAATGAGTGAAAGGGACACATGCAAAAAAAAACAAAAAAACACAAGAAACACATGCAAGAATAAAAGCAAGAAAAAGAGATGCTTGTGAAAGATAGAGCAAGAAAAAATGACACACACAAGAGTGAAAGAAAGAAAAAGCGACAATTGGGAAACTTACCTGGAAGATGGTGCATTTGCAAGCAAGAATTATCCTTATGCTCTTAGAATTTGTAATGCTCCAAAGAAAATAATGTATGTGAAAATGAGCTCTGGACTAATCTCTTTATATAGGTAGAAAAGACATGCAATTAGGATTAAAGTTTGTGAGTGCAATCAATGCATGTTGGGAAACTAGGAGCCAAGAGTGAATTAAATGCCACTACGAGGTGTGACATTACTAACTTGAAGAAGTGCACTCTCACTGTTAATAAGGAGTGCAAAATCACTGGTTGCAAAGGATTCCCTTACATTATCACTAGGAATTTCACAATCACTATCACGGGGAATTTCGAAATCAATGATACTAAGTACTACATAATGACTGTCACTAGAAACTATGCAATGACTATCACTAGCAGCTGTACAATCACTATTGGCAAGGATTGCACAATATTTGTCTCTAGGGACTATGCAATCACTGTCTCTCAAGAGATGCATTATCTTTCCTACTTGAAAGAAGTGTGCTTATCGAATCATCAAGAGGTAGGCATGTGAAAGAAATTAGTTCGACACTTAGAATTTATAAAGGAGGACTTGACCACTTAGAGAACATGACCGAGCATGACGATAATAGATTAAAACGAAAGATGACATGATCATAAGGAGGCTCCAAAATTTGAATGTAGGAAAAATTTTGGAGGGGGTTGTAGCAGCTACAATAGACCCTCAAAATTTTTCAACTCATGTTGGATTCAAGCAAAGGCTGTGAGGTCAGAACAAAGGGAAGCAAGAGAAGTTCATGGAAACCTTGCTTCTAAATCAGTTGAAAGGAGAGGTTACGGAGACACAAGATATATGGTGTTAGGACCTACTTAGGATCCAAACAAATTTGGAGGTATTAAAATCATGTAGAATGTTTAAGGTGGGCTCAATCCTGAACCTGTGATTATTTACTATTTCCATGCCTAGATTCAATCATTTGGTCCGCTCTAGCAAGTCAAAGTTGCAAGGACCCTAAACCGAAGAAGATCCAAGGATGCTTGATATATATATATATATATATATATATATATATATATATATATATATATTCAACTTCAAACAAAGTTGTTATAGGGAAGGGGTCCAGACCCTTGAAATGAAGTTTGGACATAAGAATTTGGTTGTCACAATGGTATATTACATTCGACCAAACATCTGAACTTAACACAAGGTAGATGCATGAAAGAAAAATAAAGGGAAGAACATATTGAATAACCTGAATTGTCTGAACTGGGTTGAAATCACTAATGGGCTGTGAAACATCAGTGTCATTGATTTTGATGATTTAATGAATGTCGTTGATTTTTATTTGGATGTTGGATTGGAATAGCATCTTGGAGATAAGAAGAAATGGTACAAATTGATGGGGAATGGGTCGAGAATACCAAGGCTAGCTATATCAAAGTGCATTGTAGGTTAATTAAGGGGGTTTCAAAATAGTTTGACTCCAAAAGATAGGGAACTTGGGCTTTCGTGAGATGGTTTGGTCTCTTACAAGTGTTAAGAGAGGCCAAGTGGAGATGAAGACTTGAAAGAGTCATAATGACTATGTCAAGGTTCTGTCATAATGAAAACAATGCTATATGGAGACAAGATGTTGAAAAATTGTTTGTATTGTAGGAATTTTGTGGCCAGTGAGTGCTCATAATATTTGGAGTGATAACATAGTGTCAACCTGAAATCACCTAAGAAGAATTTGAAGGCAGAGAAATTGAGAAATAATGTAAGGAGAAGTCGAGACTTAGAATAGAATAGATGATTGGGAGTAGATTGAAGAAGTACCTTCCAAGTGAAGAGTTGGGAAGAACTGAGATATTGAGATCTCATAAGTGGATAAATTGACAGGTATTTTTTTTGTAATTTTGTTAATTTTTAACAAGAATTCAACACTTGCAGTGTAGCAACAACAAAGGAAGATGTTGAATACAACAAAGAAGGTTGTAACAGAGAACCATAGTATTCTTAAAGTGCATGGAAAGGAACCCTTGTAGCATAAAGGCTAAAGAAGCCGAGAAGTGATACGATTGAGGGTGGAAGTCCTCTAAAGGAGAGAAAATGAGAGGATTTTAAGAGGTGAGAAAGAGTATATGTTACAGGCCATTTTTTCACACCTGCTCAAGAGGCCTAAAAATCGGATCAATCAACATCCTTTACCACTTTTTCATAATCCCTTTACAAAGCCCTAAGCATCATCTCTCCAAAAAGTCCGAGTTTCTAGGTCTATCTACTAAAAGATGGTGTTTTTAGCCCCATCACACCTTGCATTCCTGCCCACCTGCAATGGTTGAAAGTTGCGTAACTGAGCATTTGCATTGATCAACATAGAGTTCTCTACTCTACAGGTGTAATGATTCTAGAATTTCAGGGAAAAAAATTGAATCTTATCCTTTCACAAGCTTCTAAGGTGGTTTTCACCATTTACCATGGATATAGATCTTGAATTCCTATATGATCCTACTCTAGTGGTCTTATCTCTTATCGCTAGAGCTTATCTCCCCTCATATGCAGATATCAACCCTAGATTGGTAAATCCTAAAATACCGTGTTTACCGTATAAATTTATTGCCTCCCATGGAGCGTGGGTTGGATTTTGGAGATTACTAGTGCCCTCATGCTGCTACTTTGAGCTTAATGAATCCATCCATTTTTGCATTAGAATTTAGTGTGAAGGTTTGATTTATGGAAAGGTAGGACAAGACAATTAGATAGACATCTACAAATTCAGCTTCTATGTATGGTTGTAACTCTCTCTTTTATTTATTAATACAAAAAGCACTATGTTTTCCTATACGTGTGTCATGTTGATGCTTGTGTATTTCAATACCCTGTTGACTCATTGATTAGAGATATTGGATTATGATATGTGTATATTGTAGTTCTCTTGCTTGTTTTAGTCATTGTTGCAGGTTCCATTTATAGCATGCATAGATAGATTTGGAGCTTACAAGCAAGGAAAAGAGGAGGACTTACTACAAATTCTAGGTAGGTCTCTTTTCCGTATTTCAATCTCTCTAAGGAAAACATAGATATTTTTCCTCTCTGTGTTTCTAAATCATATGAGTAGATCTAGGGAGTTAATATTTTTTTGCATAAGTGAATTTTCCACATAACATTGCAGAAGCCAAAGAAGAGAAAGGAGTGCTCAAGAGCGTTCCATACGAGGGAACCTGTTGGACACCTCATCTTCTATGGCTTGGTGTGGAATGTGAACAACCATCGGAGTCCAAGATTCATTGGAAGATGAATCCAACAGTCATGTACAATGTATTATAAATGAACATCTTGTGAATAGTAAATGAAATCTAATGCTTATCTTGTACATTAGTTGTTTGCATTCCATGTGAGTTTAACATATTATTAGAGATGGAAGAGAATTCTGGCCCTGCTCATATTTGAGCTACTTGTTTTGTGGCCTCTTTCTATATATTTGGAAGAGCATTTATGAGTGAGTGGGCATCTCAAATTGCGTTTTGTGATTGCTGGTTACGGATTTCTCTAGATGCCTTGAGCATTCCTGTCTCTATTGGCATTCTCAATATGCAGCGGAATTGGTAATATCACTGCTCCCATACCGCCTCTGTATTTATGCTATGTCATATAACATACAATTTTTAATACGCTTGACATTTTTTATTATATGCGTTTGGCCATTCATAATACTGTATACATTTTGTTAGCTATATACTTGTGCTATGGCATAATTATTTCTCATTATCTGACCATTTATTTCATATTCCTGATTTCTGTTGAATGGATGTCCAACATTGCCATAGTATTCCATTCTGTCACCTATGCTTTGTGCGATCCTCTATGTGTTGAACACAACCTTCTACGTAGAATTCTCCTTCGACTGGCACACTTCTCGCACGCAAGTTCCCAAGAACAGTTACTATCCACCATGTCCTCAACCAAATCCCAGGGTTGCAGATTCGCAAATATGGAGCCTGGATTGATGTCCAATTTGTTTCGAATGCTCTAGTTATCAATATCGACGATTAACTCGAGATATTAAGCAATGGGAAATGCCACAGTGTTGAGCACAGGAGCGTGGTGCACAAAGACCTCTCAAGGATGTCATGGGTCGTGGTTTGCACTCTTCCATTGGATGCAATGATCTCACCCTTAAGAGATTAAATCATTGCCAAGTGCTACATAAATCTAAGAAGTAAATGGTTGTGAAGAGCAGTGGGATGTACTAGCCCCTTCTATAATAACCAGAGTCAAGGGAGAGAAAGGCAGAGTCGACGCTGTGAGAGATTGAACCAATACCGAGGATCGAACTGCTGCTTATTGTTGAAGCATTCAAACTCTTGTTCAGATATAGTGCAGGTATTTGATGTTGCACCTACGTTGAATTTACGTTGAAACTCCATTGAATCATCGATTGGAATTTGGATTTGTATGAAACAGTGAGTTATATTCATAAGGAAACCGTCTTTTGAGTTATATGTGGTGAATATTGACTGGCATAATAGGTAGTGTACTATAAGGAATGTGGACTTGGGAAGTGTATGCTCGGATGGAAATTCCATGAAGTTAATTACGGTGCTCTCAATCGATCCTTTGACTAGCTAAATGAAGACAACGCAGAAATTCTCGATAATGTGAATGAATGCATGCAAGGGAAGCAAAAATCAAGAAGCAATTTGCATTGATATGAGATTAGATAAAGCTTTAGGCTACACATTATTTCATATCAGATCGATGCAGGTTGCTCCCGACCTGGTTTGATGTGTCTATCATCCACCACTGTCATTGTTAGATTGGCCCCATGAACCTACAACTCCCGTGGCTGGATTCTTGAATGCCTCGAGTTCCCAATGTGTTTTTTATAGCATATGGTTTAGAAATTGTGGCTCCTTCTTCTGTGATCTTTGCTATCTATAGTTTGTTAATAGCTGACCGATCATGATATAAAAGAACAAGCATGCACTTTTCCATAAGCTTGACACATTCTTCAAAGGTCATATCCTCATGCCATTCATCACAGAAAATTGTTTCGACTTTCTTGCTATGGTGGGAAAGCAATGTAGAAAATTTGACAAGCCATTAATGATTTATAAAACCCATGTTGTCATTTTCTTAAAGGGGCAGCCGACCTGTGCCAAGAATTCGAGTTTTATTTCGGATGTAATGATCACTCCACTTGATGTCACTATGATCAAGAGTGCTCTTCCAAAGAGTTCATTTGAAAGGCACTAGATCACCAATGTACTTGAGACAAATTTATATTGGAAACAGTCATTAAGTAGGTATTTTCTTAGAAATGTGCTACTGGTTATCAGTTCAATTTCTCTCTGCTCATTATTAGGACCATACATTTAAATGCATTATATTCCTCCCATCTTTGCATTAAGTTGAAACTCTTTTCAGGTATCATTTTCTCTTGTTGATACCAAGGTGTTTTTGCATCTCGAAGATTGTTTATAGTATTTTTCTACTTGGAGTCTACTCCTCTTCTTAATGTGTTGAGAGTATAAGTGGGTATATTTTCCTCATTATCGTATCATTTGTTGAAACCATGGTGAGAATGGATAATTTATTAGAGTTATTAAGAACTCTAGTCATTTCAACTGTTGAAAGCACAATTAAAGTCATCAAATACACTCTCACAGATATTCAAACCTCTCTGCAAAATGCACAAAAATAGATTTATTTTTTGCAGCTTGAATCTCAGCTACAATAGGAAGAACTACAGTAGTGGAGTCATCATTTTGATTCTACTTTTATTCATAAAAATGAGATAAACTCCCATCAATAGCAAGTAAATACTGTTGAATTTCATTGATATTTAGTACCCAATGAAGCAGCAGAGTTACATGCAGATGCAGAAATTCAGCCTTCACTTCCCAAGATGGTCATTAGACCTTAGGAAGAGCTTGTCCATAACAAGCACAGAGCAGGTCTTGGATATGAAAAGGATGTGTCCTTTCATATTCCATATTACTCAAAACCCATCAAATTTCAAAGCGCTGAGTTTCTTCATGATAGTTCAACTTCAATTGTACCGGGTTTTGCTCCTCTTTCTCAAGAGAAACAACATATTATTAAATGCCAACATTGTTACAGAGTTGGCCATGTCAAAGATCATTGTTTTGATATTAATCCGTGCAAGCATTGTGATCAACATACCTATTCTTCACACATATGCTTAAAAAGAAAACCTCCTGTAAGAACAAAGATTCATCTTGGATGGATCATTCCTTGGCAATGGGCATCAACGACCAAGAAGATATTTCATTCATATGTCAGAACCTGTTCTATAGTATTGAATAGTCTTACAGTTGAGTTTTCTCCATCATCTCACCTTGTATCTGAGAGGGGGGGAAGTGATGGTCATCTACAAGCTTCAAAGCCACATCAAGTGAGCCTGAGCTACAAACTACCATACCATATTTAGAGTTGTAGGCAAAGACAGAGATGACACTGAGCATGCCTTTAGTTGGTGGTAAGCCTTAAACCATCTATGTGGGGTTAGGACATCCCTTCAAAGAATTGGGGACACTTCCTCTAGAACAAGACTTCAGCTTCTCTCTAGTTTTGGAATAGTTCTAGGAATTTCATTAAGCATTCCAAGTTGGTGGCCATCCTTAAACCACTACAGGTTGTAGACCTCCCTTTTTTAGGTTGAAGGTTTCCCTCTCCAAAGCATTAGGGACACTTCCTCTAGTGGAAGATTTAAACTTCTTGCCATACTTGGAAGAGTTTTGGGAACAACACTAAGCTTTGTACTGTTGGTGGTCATTCTTAACCACCCCCCTTATACCAACATTCCAAAGAGCGCATTCAACCTAGTTCTACCATGCATTTTGTACATTTTGTTTTAAAGCTCTCTTCTTGGACTCATATATACCCCTTGGGATTAAGGGGGGATGTTGGACACCTAATCCTCTATGGGTTAGTGTGGAATGTGAACAACCACTGGAGTCTAAGAGAAGTTGGAAGATGAATCCAATAGTCATGGACAATGTATTATAAATGAACATCTTGTGAATAGTAAATGCAATCTAATGCTTATATTCTACATTAGCTGTTTGAATTTTGTGTGAGCTTAACAGAGCCAAAGGAATACCAAAGGCTTAGGCTGAAGAGAAGCAGGTGAGGTATGAGATAACAAGTGATGTAAGATACTTTTATAGGGGCTTGACTGTATCTCATAGTGAGAAAGCTCAAGCTTGTAAGGGAGGAAGGAAGATCACTGTTGATGGCCATAGCCAGGGTTCTAAGAGAGGCCACAACGGAAAGGCGAAGAATGCCAAGGAAAAGAACATGATTCAAGAGGTAATTAACAGAGATGGATTTGAGCTAAATGAGAGTCCTAACATGGTAAAGATTTTGATAGAGAGAGAAGACCAAAGTCAAAGATAGAACCTCAGGAATAATGTCAAATTTCCTATCAGATAGAAGAGTTTTAAGAAGAAATCCCCTATAGCTAGAGATCTAGGGAAGAAGATGAGGCCTTTGAAAAGAGCGTGGTTGGAGGAAGAATAGCTCAGAGCAGTTGAGCATGAGGAGAGAGTGTGTCATTGTTGTTGGAAATAATAGTGAGAGGGGGGTGAATCAGTATTATCAGAATAATAATTTTATTTCCCAAACAGATTTATATACGCTACTTCAGTGAAGTGAACTATCATGTACACGCAACTGTGCTTAAAGAAACCAACATATATGCATAGAACTTGTGATTTAGACAGTTCATTATGTGTTGAGCTTAAACCAATATATCAGAGATTTATTAGACAATGCAGTAAATTCAGAATAAAGCATCACACATAAGCAACACACATGAACACCAATATTTAAGGTGGAAACCCAATGTGGGTAAAAGCCACCTGTTGTTGTCGTCTCTGTCTTCTTTTAATAATAACAAAATCTGTTTACAATCTTGTACTGGTGTAGACTCATACGAGTATGCAGGCTTCTACCTACAGAAGGTTACAACCTTCTCTCGTTTTCCAGCTTCTACTGTAAGGGAGCTACAACCCCCTAGCTCTTGTACTAGCCAATATGTTTACTAGTACATAGGTGCTAAATAACAGAAAACTCCACTCTTCCACTAGGGACCATGTTTCATGAATTTTCAGACTGGATACTCTTGGATCACAACACCACGAGCTGAAGGCCACGTTTCATCAAATTTTCACACTGGACCCACTAAAGCTTTTTAAACTTAAACTGAATCAACCAATATTTAGATAATCTGAACAACCAGATCATTGACACCAGAACACTGTGTTGAACCCAGAACCCTGCATCATCTTCTAGAACCAGCTGTAACCTCAAAAATCATGCATTAGAGTGTATACGCTACTTGGTTGAACACAACCTACATGTATATGCTACTTCCTTTAACCCAAACTGTGTATATGTCTAAAGATACCAAATCATAAACTTCTAAACCATAAATTGTACCAATTAGTTACATTCTAAAGATCTACTATCATATTACAGAGTCCAAAATAGATAGTAATAAGGATCACCCTTCCTTCTCAATCAATTAATCAATTAGACTCAATTTCCTTATATACCAATTCTACGTTTAGATCTAAGAAGACTTCATTGACAGACAACAGTAAAACAACAGAATTTGATCAGATAGATCAGTCAGATCTGAAAAGAAGCTTTATTTTTGTATACGCTACTTGAAATATTCGAACCTACATGTACACGTCCTTTGGCCAAGACGAACCTGCATACAGATCTACAAATTTTGACTCAGAACTTTGCTGCAATTCCAGACTTCAGACAAACCGAGATCATGATAAATAACAAATAGAATAGGCACAAAACATCATATCTGGTCTCAACCAATATCAGATCATTCAAGAATAAGTCATTTCAAGTCTCATGATTCCTAATCCAATGTTGAACTCAAGGTGCACATGAATATTTCAGATCCAGTCCCAAACATAACCCTGCAACATAATATATACTTTAGATAGAAGTATTCCTTAGATTCTCATTGCTTGCACCCCTTGGCCTAATGATCTTCTCCTCCTTATATACTCTTAGGCCTTTGTCAATACCTTGGACCAAAACCACTTAGGACCAATACCTTGGACCTAATACCTAGGGTCAGTACCTTGGACCAAATGCCTTGGACCAATTACCTTGGACCAAAATACCTTGGATCAAATACCTTGGACCAAAAACTTGGTTTTCTAACATGTACGCTCTTTTCCTCCTATGAAAGTGTGTGTATACATGATATGCTACTTTTGTTCTGTTAAACCACATGTATATGCACCTTGGACAAAGTGAACCAGTGCATACCTCTCTTTCTTCATTCTTTGGAGTTTGATCTGTAATCCTTTGTTGTTGACCTGCTGCACTGTGAACTTTTATCTGAGTGAGTTTCCATCAAGGACAACACCTGTATCATAA
Source organism: Pinus taeda (assembly GCA_000404065.3). Taxonomy (NCBI): domain Eukaryota; kingdom Viridiplantae; phylum Streptophyta; class Pinopsida; order Pinales; family Pinaceae; genus Pinus; species Pinus taeda. Next base: position 21,012 of record APFE030697090.1, on the reverse strand, counting down.
TGCCAACAATTTTGAACTAGTGAAAGGATCAATGCTCAGAAAGAATGATGATGTAAATGAGACATTGAGGGAATGTCTCATGGAAGACCAATAACAAGAATTAGTCAAGGAAGAATCAAATGAGACTAGAGAGCCATGTGGCTTGGAAGCTAATGAGATGTGTGTGAATGCAGATCTTATAGTTATCATAAATATGAACATACATCCAAATTTGTAGTTATCATCAAGATGGAGAAAGAATATTATAGAGTGGAGAAAGTAGATCAACAAGAACATAAACAAGTAGAGGTTGTGTTAGGGTTTTTTATATGTCCTTTTAGTTCCATAAATTTAGAATTGTCAACCAGAGTTTGTAATATTCAAGTTACAAGGCATTACGATTCAAATCTAAATTAATTATCCTATGCTCACTTAGTTCAAATTTAAGTACCGAATGACCAAATTTTGTTCCTAATTTAAAATCATTACACTAAATTTTCTTGAAGTGGAGAAACCTATTATACTCCTCACTGTCACACATAATTTAAATTTCTAATCTATATTTGATAACCACACAACTAATTAAATATTTTTCTTGGAAATAAACTTAACTATCATCATAAAATAAACTCGCAATTCGAATTAAACAATGTGTTTTACTCAAAAATATCCAGACATAACTAATCCCTAGGGTCAAGCTAGAATTTGAAAAGTGAACTTAGTAATGCTATTAAAGTCAAAATCATTCACACAATTTTTTAATTCAAGAAATCAATTCAAAAATTAATTGATAAAATAAAGGAAATGACACACAACTTTCTAATTGGATAAATTGTATTTGAAATTAACTAAGGAATGAACCAAGAAGCACATTGTTTCCTAATTCAATATTCGAAATTTCTTGAGAAATAAAGCAAATGGCATACTATTCCTAGATAACCTCGCAAAAATTAAAGTATACTAAAGATCAACTACAAGGACTCCTTACTAAGATTATAGATCCACAAATAATCGAGTTATTTCATTCAGATCAACGAATTAATTTCAAATACTGTGAGAAATGCATTCATCAGAAATCCGATCTAAACTGAAGATTTCTCTTTCAGACCTATCACTTTTCGAGATCAACAGAGAAACTTACAAATTCAAATACTCCCTATAGAAATGATTTGAAAAACCACACAATTCAAACAAACATCTAACCAGTTATCTCTTAAAAATAGTACTCAAATCTATGGAAGATTGCAAATATTACTCAATTACAGTCATAAGTACAAAAATTCTAGAAATTACAAAAGAGAAACAAATATTTTAAGTATAGTTTCACTAAAGCTAACAAGCACACTTCCTATCTAACTTAAAATGATACAGAACTTGGCTAAGGTCTGTGGTGATCACTTTTGTCAACCTGAGACAAGCTAATTTACCTCAGTAACTCACAGATTATAAGCACATGAATCCATGAAAATAAAACTCGAGATCGATTATATATTAAAGCCTTCAACAAAACATAAGTCCATTTGTTCTAAATTAAAATAAAAACAAAGTTATATGGTGTTTTAGAGTCATAACTTCCTTGCTATAGTTTCACTCCATATGTAACTTCTCACACTAACCTTGGGCCTTCTTAAAGAGTTTAAGACCTGAATATAGTTACAATAAAATGAATCATAAAAGTCAATGCATGTGTGATCTAGGTTTAATTGAGCTAAGCCAATTCCAAAGATCACTCATCCATATCGTATCTGCAGTATCCAACTATAGCGTTATCTTTAAGTCTAAAGAAATTATCACCACGAACACGAATAAAAGAAACTGTTGTCAAGATACCCATCGGTTGACTGGTACCAAATCTAGAGTAGAGTAATGAATAGATTACGGAACTAAGTATTGAATCATTGCCCAATATGTTCATGAGTTGGATTTTGGGTCATTGATGACCTGTCAATATATGCATGTTGTCATCCTTATGCTTAAGAACCCTATCAATAAATCAGTCAATAGTGAGTCAAGAAATATAAACTCATTTAGCATCTACTTAGATTAACCAAAGATATGTAAAAACGATATTTATTGTGATTCTTACCTCCAATTGTAAGATAACACAATTTAGGCAATTTAGAGTGGTTTAAGGGTGTCAAAAAGGGTAAAATAAGGTAGGTTCTAGTGGAAATAGTAGATTAGGGTGTCAAAAAGATAACAAAATTAGGGCCCAAAATCATCCCATGCTAGATGGAATGCATGCCCTCACTTAAATGTCCTCCTCAAAATTGACCAATGATGAAAATTGGGCCACCCCTATTTTTCAGATTCCCGCCATGCTAACTAAAACTTCTAAACCATGATTTTTCTACATTGACTTTCACTGAAACCTTTGGGATCATTCATGACCACTAAGTATTTTTATGGTATTTATTTGCCTCACCTCCCAACTAAGAAGTCATTCATTTTTCAAGACTAGTGCATTTTTTCTTGGACACCAAAACTAGATTTTGGTTTCTATACATCTCATTTTCCTTTCAGACATGGTGAAACAAGGTTTTGTACTTGTGAGATTGTTATTTGAGTTTCATATTTTTCTTCTGTAGCTTGTTCATTTTTAGTTGCAATTCTACTTCATTACGAGTAGACGTGTCCTCCAAACACAGGGTTTGCTTCTTGGAACTACTCCCCTTATTGTTATAGACATTTTTGGGAACTTCAACCCCAATCATAAATGTCCATAAAATGAGGGCTCCTAAGTCCCTAAAAGTGTTGCTTCACTGCCTAAAGGAACAAGGTCAACTGATTACATCATCTCCTAGAAGTTCTCCACTGAAACCTGCTCATAAATGGTCAAAACTGGACCATACTGAAATTTCAATGCAGGGGGTGCGATGCATTTCAGCTTCCCAGTGTACAAGGTGCGATGCATATTGATTTTCTCCTCTATAGGGTGCAATGGTCGGGAATGGACAAATGGCAGGGAAAAAGATGCGAGGTGGAAGATCATGGAATCTTCAAAAAGCTTCCTCTCTGACACTTGCCTCTCTATTTTCGACCAGGGATGAGTAAGAGATCATCATTATCCAAGTGGAAGCAATAACTATCAAAGAGAGGACACTAATCAAGATCCCAGAAGATGACTCACCTCTCTGTAATCATCTATATATGGATCCCTCATCACAGAGATCTAGAGGCTAGAATTTTGTATCTTATAGAGAAGTGTTGTTGGTTTTCTCGTGTACATTCACAGTGTTGGGTGATCTAAGCTTTGCTTGAGGTGAAGAAGGGCTTCCTAGCTGGAGGATGATGCTGGGTCAGAGCATATGGTTGTAATCCTCTTGCTACTTTTCATCTTAATAAAGCTATTATTGTTTTCTTCCATATTCTTGTGTACTTGTTTATATATGCATTTATATGGTTAACATACATCTGATCCTGTGTTATTTATAGATATAGATCCTTGTTTCCTCGATAGTAGTATGTTGTTGTGATTCCACAGGTTCTCTTTGAAGCTGGGCAAATGAAGAAGAAGTAGCGAAGCTCTATCAAGAAGGAGAGGAAATCAAGCGCAAGACTCAGGTTGGTCTTCTTGGTTCTCCTCTTGTCTATTTACATAAAAGAAAACAATAGTAGACTTTACTTGTTTATTTCTAAGATAGCCACCCATCTTAGTGGGAATAGCAGCATCCGAATGGACACTATTCCAGGTAACAAAATGGCGACTCCATTGGGGAGCAACTAGATTACTTGTTAGATTATCTATCCTTGTTTCTTTTATAAACTTAAAGATGGAGCCTGAAGTCAAGCCAGCTAGCCTTCGAACTGCATTTGTTATACAAATGCAAAGTAGATCAATGCTGCTTCAGTCTATCTCCAGGTTTTGTTTATGAATTAAACAATAGATTTGCAAGAAATCTAATTTCCCTAAGTGGTGGCTCTAGTAACCTCTTTAGATCACCCCTGTGTTTTACATACACTGATCTTTACTTACTCATCCTAAACAACTGAACTAGATTGCAAACTGTGAGTGAAAACCTATTTGAAGTCTCGCATTGGTACCATCGCACCCTGCCTTCAAGGAAGTCTATATGCATCACACTTCCCAAGTGCAGTAGGTGCACTGCATACTCGTTTCACTGTGTAACAGGTGTGATGCTCAGGGAGGGTTAACTTTACCCTCAGACTGTGGTTTTTCCCTATTTCTTTCAGTCCTATTCAGGAGTTTTGTTGTCTGTAGTCAATGTACTTCTGTGAAAACGCCCTTCTCTTGCATTATTCCGCCTCCTTAGTGAAAAGAACTGTAAATGCTTTTTATGTACTGTGCGTCGTTTTCAGTTCTCTTTTGCAAAAAAGTATCATAGTCGATATGTCGTCTCTAGATCTGAAAGTGTCGTAGCTATCATTATCAGTTTTAGAAAACAATCCCATTGTTCTTGATAGTCCATTATACAGTTACTGTTGCATAGGATTTGAATTAGTAGTTTTAAAGCGTCGAAAAGCAATTTCCATTTCAAAACTGCAAAGTGTCTCTCTTGCTTTCACTTCATTTTGAAAAAAGAGTTTTGTTGAGTACTGTCGCTTTAAAAGTAATTCAGTTTTGCACATAGCTTTCTTAACATCATTCATAGATTAAGAAGGCTGAAAACAAATACATGCATGTGCATTTGCATCTTGATTGCTTGGTTTGATTTAGGACTGTGCATTTAGCATGTGCTCTGTGCTATGTGAAGAAAATATTATTGACTTTCTTCCCTTAGTAGCTAGGATTTTCATTGCTGAAAGAAGATTAAACGTTTGTTTATCATCTTAGACTGCATTTTAGGAATTATATACACATCAAGCGGTGAACCTGAAAGGAAAATTTTTAAGCAAGATCAACTTGAAATAAATTCAATGAATCTAACAACGGTTTGAAACTTAACGCACAACATCTAGAGGTCTAGGCTAGAGACGTATTCCGGCGTCGTAAAACCTGCTAACTGTTGCTTTTAGTGTTGGTTGGGTGATTCCTCCACTCTTAGACGGCAAGTGCTAGTATGGACTTGTGCTCCCACGTACCGTCGAGTATATATTGGGAGACCACAATAGGCTGCATCCTATTGTGGTCTCAATATAATGTAATCCCAGGATGACATTAGCATGGAATTGGTATAGAAGCGACATGTAGCATGTAGATTCTACATTTTTGGGTACCCAAGTGGGACAAAAATGTGTAGCACATGTCACCACTTAGGAGGCACCATGTTACAAGGTTGATATAAGCAAGACATCACCCCAAAGGCTTCATCCCATAAGATTTTATGAGTGCAGTAGGTAGAGACTTTGGGTTGACTAGGTGTCGAGCATATGTGAAGCACATCTAACCTTGGATGGTCATTTATTAGCCAAAATGCACAAGATAGGTTCCAATGATGCACATCATTACAAACTAGAATCCATGGGAGTTTTTAAAAGAATGCAAGAGAGATATCTCTAGGTTGACTAAGAGTTAGGATGTAGTGGTGGTTATGACAGAGGCGAGAACCAATGAGAATGAGGTCGGCCATGTCTTTCAGTCTTAAATAAAAGTCTTATCACTTGTTTGTCAGCACATGAGAGTGGTCTGCTTTGTCTTCGAGTAGTGAGGTTTGCATGCCTGGTGATTGATAGTGTTACTTGTGTCAAGGTTATTTCACCATAGAGAGAGAGGGTGGGAGTGATTCCCAAGTCAGATGGGAGGAATCTCAACTCTATTAGGAACACACAACACAATAGGATGTGCGCAGCTTCTAGAGGAGAAATCCATATGGATGCACCAATCAAAACACACAAGGGAAGATAGCATGTACAACACTCGGTGAACAATCCACGTGAGTGCGACGATCATTATAGCGAGTTTATGTGATAGGCTTCATCTGAGGTCTGGGAGGTAACCAACATAGGCAGGACAACATTAACAACTAATACAACACATTTTCATTAGTATATGTATTAGAAAATTTGAATGAATTCAATTGTTAAACATAGGTTAAAGAAACATGTATTACAAGTGTTGAAGACAAATCTTACAAATAGTTACACGTGCGTGTGAAAACGTGATGGCCTCTTAGCAGGCTTCTGAATTAAGCGAAATTTCCAAGACACATCGATACACCATACATCACTAACCCCGTGGACAGAGCCTTGGAGCCACTACTTACTCCTCAAATAAAATATTACTGAATCTCAAGGTTATGTGGGAGAAGCCAAGGTGAAAAGTCTTTTGCATGTACAAATGAGGGGCATTTATAGCCAAGGGTGAAACTGACCCTTGCGATTGTTCAACTTCCCTCATGACTATTTGAATTACATGACTCTTCAAATTACAAGTGGGTCTCTTAGACTTCGACGTTACATTACATTGATAAAATATTTGGCCCAGAGTAGTGATGTGGATGACGTGACTCATGACAAAACTTGACATGACAGTGTTGGTACATTTGTGCTGCTGCTAGTGTGCATGTCGAGCTGCAGTGTTGCTCGGTGATGGATTTCCTCATGGTGCATCACAACTTCACCTCCATATGGCAAGGTGCATGAAGTCTTCAATGGTCGTTGGTTTCACTTGCTGTTTCATTGGCATGTTTCTCCTTGCTTGTATGATGGCATGCTTGACAAGTTTGTGCGTTCACGAAAAGTGTATGTTCTTTCATTCATGAACACATCTTCGCATGTTCATTCACCCGTCCGTCCACGAACACATATTTTCATGCATCATTTGTTCATTCGTTCATGAACCTGTCCTTTTTCATGCACTACACTTTTTCATCCCATCCATCATCGCGCCATGTTTATTCATGTAGCTGTATTTGCATTCACTCATGATGAGATGACATCAAATCCACAAACCTCGTAGTCTACCATGATTCATGATCATTTTAGCTGCATGTGACCAAGAGAGAGGACAAGGTTACGAAACTACACGAGGCAAGTTTTGAGTTGGGTTGCAGGCTCCGAGCACTGTTAGTGAAAACTGCACAGAAGTCACTGGGAGACGGTGACGAGAAATCTAAATCAGCACTGACTATCCGTGAGATCTAGCTCAGCTGGAGGAAAAATCTATTCAATTTATGGGATGAGCATTTTGAGCTACAGGAAGGCTAGGTAGACTAAATCTACATAACTTCTGGAGGGAGGGGGTAGTTGGAGCTTGGCAGCAAAAACTGCGCAGTTCTTGGAGGGAGCTGGCAGCGGGCTACTAGAGTTTGGCAGCAAAAGTTGCAGAATTCCTGGAGAGAGATGGCAGCGGGCTGCTGGGAGCTAATGGTGGGAAAAAATACACTGGTGCTGCGAGGCTAACTTGCTGAAACCCTGAAATCTATAGCATTAATAAAAAATCTGAGTGATAATACAAAGCTTTCTCTCACAAAAACAATTCATGCATAAGTATGATCAACTCTTTGCCTCATCCCACACCTACCAACACTTAGCCAATTTATGTCGCCTGTTGAGCCCCTATTTCCTTGTGCAATTCCTGAGAGAAATGGCCCATATTTAAGTGGGAGTTCCTTCTTCCATAACTACATAATCCATATTTAGGTCATCTTCTGATTGCATGCACGATTTTTACAACTCAGATTATTATACAACTAATAGTACATTGTCTCTGCACTCTAGTCTCAACTGGGTCTTTCTCTGAACTGACATGCGCAAGTTTCTCATGAGGGATTCTTTAGTTAGATGGAGTAGCACTGAGGATACACTAGTGCACCAACTCATTACTAATCCTCTACTAGTTCCACAAATTGTTAAAACTAGTTTAACTAACCATAAATCAGTCAAACTGATTTATCTAATTACAACTCAAATAAACTCTTCCCGGAGGCCAAAAATTTAGGGATAACATATACATGACTACAAAAATACTTCCAACTTGAAATTCCCAAGATATTTAAGTCAACTAAATTTATTTAACTATTTTCAAGTTGCTATTAGAATAGAATTCAATTTTAATTCATAGTTTAATTCAAGGAGAAATTAAATTGGAATTTCTTGTTGCCATTTCTCAACAACTTCTGCTAAAAATTATTCATTTAGTTGTATTTTTCTGCCATTTACCATTTTTATTCCATTTCTAAAACTCCTTGTAAATTCCAAGGCGACTTCGTTATCAAAGCCTTGCAGTCACAGGAAATAGTCTGACCACCTTACTTGGTCTAGAATATTGTGTGCTATCTCAAAGATTCACAACTGGGCAAGTTAATTACACATCGAATGGCTGCCCATTTCTACTTTTCCAAAGGGAGAAACTTGGAGATAGAATCAATAGAGTTCAGTAGATACAGGGATAGAAGCACTGCACATAGTATAAAATTCAAACAACCATAGAATGCAATGATGTTACAGAGTTTTTAAGTGCCCAATTATATGTTTAGCCTTTCAACCCCCCCAAATGAAATTAAAGGTCGCCCACGACCTTCAATCATGCAATTTATCTGTTAAGACATTTGACATTACCAATCAGATAAGAATGTATGAATTAGATATGATGGAGCAACCATAAAAAAAATAGAAATAACAGGTGAGGCATGCGACGTAATTATTGAACACATTAATTGCAAAGCATGTTGTCAGGACTAGATATTTATGACACTAAAAGCATTAAAGTGAAGTAAGATCATGTCAAGATATTTTGAACTTTGATCATGGATATGATAGTTTTCTCCAAAATATTACCCTTAGAGAAAAAGAAAAGAAATTTATAATAGACATAGTAGCTCTTTAAAAAAAACTACATCCCCGATATGTAAAGTTAAAATTAATGATTCATACATACTCATCGTTACCACTTTCCTAGGAATTTTTTTATAGGCTTTCATAATAATCCAATGATTTTAGATGGTAATTTGAAATGTACTTCAATACCATAGGCATGGCCTCTGTTTCCAATAGGAGTCCATAGCCTCGACAGGGTTACCTTTTAACCCATTAATAAGCCAATATCTCATTCTACCGAAAAGGATTCATAACTTTATTTTTCGATTACTAACAAAAGGCCATTGTTCTAGCGTGGTGACCAACTGATAACAATGAAAATCACCAGAGTTTATGAGACGAACAGGTCGGCTCGTGATGAGACTTATTTTCCTTCGACCCAAAGATCAAAGGTCATTACCCTGGCCTAGTGACTAGAGTCGTCATGTCACCTCATTAATTACTATGATCATGGCAGGTTGGCTTGTGAAGAGACCTCCTATCCTTTGTCTGATTCCCTTCTTCTGTTTTTATTTTTTATTATTTTTCTTCTCTTGTTTTGTTATGATAAAAAGATTAGTGAATGGGGTGACTCATCAACTCCTTTGGAGTTAGGGATGGTGTCAAAAGCATTGTAATAATTACCTTTTTATCTTTTCCATTTTGCTTCCCAAAAATTATTTTTCAAGGATATTGAAGAATTATAAGAAACTAAAAGGAAAGAAAAACTCCTCTAGTGGTGATTAAAGAAATACATTATGAATATTTTTATGTATTTACAATATCAAGTTTGTTAAATTTTTAAGAGGTTTAGAAGTCTATTAAAAATTTCTTATGAATCATTATCTTATCACAATTATTTGGGCAAACTGATTATCTCACCATGACATCAAAGAAGAGCTTCAAAATCATACTAAAAGAATAACTATTTCAAAAAAAAATTATGGCTATAAAGAAACAATCATGAGTAAGGGAACAACAACTACGACTGATAAGAAGGCAACTACAACTAAGGGAATAAAAACTATGACTAAGGGAACAACAACCATGACTAAGGAAACAAAAAATGTGACTAAGGGAACAACAGCTACAACCAATGGAACAACAATCATGACAAAGGGAACAACAATCACAACCAATGGAACAAAATTTGTGACTAAGGGAACAACAACTATGACCAAGGGAACAACAATTGTGACTAAGGGAATAACAACCGCGACCAAGGGAACAATGGTTGTAACTAAGGGAACAACAACTACAACTAAGGAACAATATCTCGTGACTCGGGGGACAACAATTGTGACTAAGGAAACAACAAAC
>APFE030697082.1:70158-119983 GCA_000404065.3 Pinus taeda | reverse complement strand
GTTTTGCTTTTAGTGTATATTTAAATCTATGTTGTTTTTTTTTGTGTTTTTTCATTGTTTTAATTAATTAATTAATTTTTTTATGTTTTCACTATTTTTTAAATTTAATCTTTATTAGGGTCATGATAAAATATCTTATGCCAATATTTTGAAATGTTGAAATTTTACTTTTGAAAAAAAAAAGTGTTCTCCCACAAGTAACCCTTTTCATTTTGAGGGTGTTTTTTGGATAATTTTTCCGCAAAAAATTGGTTTTCACCGCCATTTTTAAAACATGTTGAAAATTTACCCAAGAATAGAAAAGCTGTTATTCCAGCATCAACACTTTTCATTTTTAGCACTGTTTTTAATGTTTTTTTGGGGTTTTTTGGCCAGAGTTCCCGTTTCGACTTTATAGTTCCCATTTCAAAGTTTACATTGTTGTGTCCATACAGGGTGTTGATGGAAAAAATACCCAAGGAAGCTTTCACAAGAGAGAAACCATATGTTTTTCATTTCAATGTGTTTGAGAGGCTACTTCATATTCATGTTGCATAGGAGTAGAGAATGAAGCTTGAACCCTCCAACTTGGAGGGTATTTTAGTTGGCTACAATAAGTCTTCTAAAGCTTACAAGATCTATGTTCCTTCCCAAAGGAAGATGGTAGTAAGCTAAGATGTGAATCTAGATAATGGTACATGGACTTCCAAGTTCCAAAAGCACCCAATATTAATTAAGAAGAAGACACCACTTCCTACCTGTTTTGTTGATTTGTGTGTTTCAAGGAGACTAGGTACAATTCAGATATGTTCTAGCATAGGAATAGATATTGTTCTACCTTCCCATATAGCCAAGAAACCTAGGTGGTTTACATAGACACTATAGGAGGAAACAGAGAAGGATAGTGCTTCATCTACTTCCATTTAGGTAAGCCATCCTCCTAAAAGGTTCCCTAATTATGTTGCATTGATGTCTTCCATTATTGATATAAAAAATTCTAGTTATGAGGAAAAAACCAATAAAGCAGGTGTGGCAAGATGCCATGGTGGAGTGAAAATCCATCAAGAAGAGTGATGTATACAATATGGGAGATAATGTCAATACCCAAAAAAACAATGGTGGATCCAGGTGTTGGGTGTTATATTAACAGTGAAGCCTCTAGACACATCCCCAAACAAATCATCTCTCTTAACTAGAGAGAACAACATGAAAGTGGAGTTTGCTGATAATGGAAAGTACACAATAGTTGGATTCAGATCCATCCCATTACATGTGCCAAACGGAGAAATATTGTATCCACATGAGGTATGTATGACTAAAAAATTTCCTTTGGGTTTCTTGTCTAGTGGATTTGAAGTAGAGGGTTGTTTTTGACCATCGAAAAGTAATCATTGAAAATCTAAACCTTGATTCAAATCAAGTGCCGGCTAAAGAATTCAAGGAGGGTGGCCTTTAACTCCTAGCAAATCTCAGAAGCAGAGATATTTGTTGACTAGCAATGAAAATCTATGTGATCTCTAACACAGTAGATTTAGTCTCCTAAACTATGGTTCCCTACCTCTTTTGAACAAAATGATGGTTGGATTCCATGATTTCAAGGTCAAGAAGATAGAGAGGCATGCAAGGGATGTCCACTCAACAAGCATGCAAAGGTTTCCTTCCCAAGCAACAAGCATATATTTCAAGCAATTATTGATTTAGTTCATTCAAATATTTGTGATCCATGTCATCGGCTTTGTAGAGAGGTAATATTCTGGTTTTAGCCACCAAAAAGTATTCATCAAACGTTTGAACCTTGATTCTAATCAAGTGTTGGCCAAAAGAGTCAAGGAGGGTGGCCTTTACAAACTGCTAGCAAATCCAATGAAGCACAGAGATTTGTTGACCAGTAGTGACAATTTGTGTGAGGTCTAGCACAAAAGATTTAATCTCTTAGAATATGGATCCCTACTTATTTTGAGGAAAATGGTCAATGGATTCTTTGAATTTAAGGTGTAAGAGAGAGAGGTGTGCAAGGGATATGCAGTCGATAAGAATGTCAAGGTTTCTTTCCTAAGCATAAAGTATATATCTAGAGGGATTCTTGATTTAGTCTATTCAAATGTCTGTGATCCATGTCATCAACTTTACAAACATGTGATAAGTATTATGTTACTTTCATTGATGATCTTTCCAAGAAAACTTAAATATATTTTAGGAAGACCAAATATGGGGCCTTCAGTAGGTTCCAAGAGTTCATAGCTCTTCTTGAGAACCAATCATTTAGGATAATCAAGGTAATAGGATTGCATTATGGAGGCATGGACACCTTTAATGACTTTGATTCCTTTTTGCTAAAAGGAATGGATCAAGAGAAAGATGACAATACTGTAAAATTTGCAAAAGGATGTCTTTTGCTGAGTGGAAGAACAAGTCTATAGTGGAGACTGCTAAATCTATGGTTCTTGACTTACATTTTCCCATGTTCGTTTGGGTAGAAGCTTGCTATATTGCAATCTACATACTAAATAGGTGTCCATACAAGGTGTTGATGGAAAAAAATTCCAAGGAAGCCTTCACAAGGGAGAAACCATATGTTTTTCATTTCAATGTGTTTGAGTGTCTACTTTATATTCATGTTCCATAGGATTAGAGGATGAAGCTTGAACCCTCCAACTTGGAGGGTATTTTAGTTGGCTAGAATGAGTCTTTGAAAGCTTACAAGATCTATGTTCTTTCCTAAAGGAAGATTGTAGTAAGCTAAGATGTGAATCTAGATAATGATACATGGACTTCCAAGTTCCAAAAGCACCCAATATTAATTAAGGAGAAGACACCACTTCCTACTCGTTCTATTGATCTGTGTGTTTCAAGGAGACTAGGTGCAATTCAGATAGGTTGTAGTATAGGAATAGATATTGTTATACCTTCCCGTATAGCCAAGAAACGCAGGTGGTTTAAAAAAACACTACAGGAGGAAACAGAGAAGGATGGTGCTTCATATACTTTCATTTAGGTAAGCCATCCTCCTAAAAGGTTCCCTAGTTATGTTGCATTGATGTCTTCCATTATTGATATAAAAATTTCTATTTATGAGGAAGCAACAATAAAACAGGTGTGGCAAGATGCCATGGTGGAGTGAGAATCCATCATGAAGAATGATGTATACAATATGGGAGATAATGTCAATACCAAAAAAACCAAAGGTGGATTCTAGGTGTTGGGTGTTATGTTAATAGTGAAGCCTCTAGACAGTTGAGTCTTGATGTGTTGTGGCCTTGAGGATGAAGGCATAACTAGTGACCAGATTGGATAGCCGAGATTCAATGGCCAAATGGACTTGGAGCATTTATAGAGGCAGGAGATGTAGATCGGGAGATGAAGGACTGAGCAGGTACAGGGTACAATCGAGATGAGCTGAGAGAGCACGCTACAACCAGATGGTTACAGTATCTTGTTGAGGACAAATTGGTTGTCGATGGAATGACACCAAGTCCCATTTTTGTATCTTGTAGTAGTGGATGTATGAGGGTCATCATTCGTGGTATGGGAGCCCTACATTGTTGTATTATATGTTGTTTTATATAAATAAGTTGGGTTATTCTACAAAATAGTAAAAAATTGTCCATATTTTGTGCATGTGTGATTTACTATTGTTTATATTCCATTGTGAAAAGTAGTATCGTTGAGATTCTTGGTTTGGTAGCATTAGAGATTTTAAGACTCTAACCTAGACCCAAGATTGTGGAAATTCAACATGGTATCAAAGCATATTTGAGCTACTTTGAGGGACATTGAATCAAAGTGTGCACAACAAAGAAACTTAGAGGGAGTTGTGGGTGTCTGGATCATGGAGCAGAGGTTTTAACTGAAGATATGGAGATGTGGCCTCGATAAACTACATGATAAGATGAGCTAGGAGTTATGGTGGATCAGTGGTGAACCTAGTGCAATTCAGTATGTTGTGTGGCGGTTTGTAGATTGTGGACTTCCTATTTCTTGTCATGGATGGTTGGGACAACTCAAGTGTTTCTTTGGTATGGACAAGATTAGTTTGATCGAGATGGCTTAATGTGATGGACTACAGGTTGGCAAGCTAGAGTCTTCATCAGATTGTGATGTTGCATGTCTGAGATTGGTGGGATTTGCACTAGAGGTATTTGATCCATGAGGATGAGTGCCAGTGGAGATTGTGTAGTCTTAGAGGGAGTCTATCCATAGAGGTAGAAATGCTTATGGAGGTTTGAGATCTTCAGGTTTAGATGTGATAAGGCAGAGGCATTAATGAGACTGTCAGATTTATTTTACATGGTATGCTGCAGTGATGGATGCCAGATGGGCTAGTGTCACCAGATGATGATGGTTACTTCCTAGTCTTGGAAGTACCTCCATTGCTAAGAGGTATTGTTGATTTTTGTGTAGCTTGGGAGGTAATCCAAGCCCTAGTGTTTGAGGGTTGGAGGTCAAAGCACCACAAGTAGAATTGTGGGCTTATAACCCAAGCCTCAGGTTTTTCACCCATAGATATTTAGGCAAAAACCATGACAATCCTTCGACATGTGATGGATGAGGATGATAGCTTCTAGTGAGATGATTCTAACACAATGAGAAACATCTACTTATAAGTTTTCATTGATGAGTTATGAATTTTTGAAGTCTAATGTTGGGTTGGCACCATATGAGTTAAGATCGGCTTAAGTTTAGTAAGCCTCCTTGATAGCTAGACAACCCTAGAGTGGCATTGGAAGGAGCCCCTCTTTTGGATAAAAATATAGGGTGATATGTGAGGTTATTACACATCCAAAGAGAGAAATATTAAGGAAGTGTTAAGAAGGAGGGATAAAAACTTGGTGAAGAGGGAGATACCTTTATTTTGCCATAGGAGAAGAGGACAAAATAGCGTGAGGGCTTAGGGCTAGTTTGGGTGCCTCTTTTACTACATGGAGGGTTGTCTCACGCCACAACAAGGCTGAGTAAGGCAAGGTGTGAACATAGGTGAAAGGAGAAGGTATTGGGTGTGTTTGAAGGTTCAATTAAAGGTGGATAATCCAAAATCTAGGCCATCAAAGACCTGTAAGTGGATATCTAGGGTATCCACAATACTTGAAGGAAGACCAAGGCTTGTTTGGAGGCTAGGACAGTAGAAAACTTCCTCAGCCTCTGGAGGAGGGATGGTCGCACTCAAGGGAAGTTGTTATGGGCTAGTTGACATGGGTTCTCATGCTAGAATAGGCTAAGGAGATCACACGCCTATGGAGACTAGGATACACAACTATGGTGGTTGTTTGGAGGGCTAAACAAGCCTAATCTGGGTGTTGTAGGTGCCTATCAAAACAACGAGTGGCAGAGGATTGTAGATTTGAGTAGGCTGTAGTCTTTGGTGGAGGTTTTAATCTCATATGGTAGGTTGTTGTGGTCTGTAAGGATGCCCTAACCAGTTACCAGACTTCAGTCCATGAACAATAGATGAAAGGTATGTTATTTCTCTAGTTTTTCCTTGTGTTTTGTCACAGTTTGTGACCAATATTGGATTGGTTAGTTTGCAACCTATGGGAGCCATTTGTTGGAGTTTCCTTGGGCATGAAGGAACTCCAACTAGGAGCAGATCACATAGTTGATGGTGTCCTAGGAGAGGACAAGTTGTTGATGCCCAGATTTGTACAATAGCTCCTTTATTGCAAAGCAAATGGTGGATTCTATGGGTAGCCATGTGTAAGGGTTTTCCAAGTGTGGGGATTCCCTAACTAAGTGTAGATGCTACAGTGTGGACTTGGTCTCTTGTGAACTATTAAAGGGCAGCGTGAGAGAAGACAAAGTGTGGACATGATTGGGTACTTATGGTCTACTAGAGGACAACGTGATAGTGTCCAAGCTGGAGCCCGGTGAGCAACACCTTGATGGACAAATGTGGTTGCAAGGGAGGCAGTTGTTGAGCTCAAGGGTTTTATCAACTAGGAGCAGTTTGTGGAGCCCAAGACTTGTGTGTGGAGAAAGACTTCTACAATAGATGATGGGTAAACCTCCTAGTCCGTGTTCATTATGGGAGATGGACATCTTGCAGTGATAGGTGGTAGCCCTCTGTGCCCTATGTTGGTCTTCATCAGTGTAGCACAGGAAGACCATAGTGGGTTGAAGTCTGTGCATGTGTGATTTACTGTTGTTTATATTCCACTATGCATAGTATCATTGAGATTCTTAGTTTGGTAGCGTCAGATATTTTAAGAGTCTATCCTAGACCCAAGATCGTGGAAATTCAACATTTCTCTCTCCTCTCCCTCCAATGTGGGAGACTATTTGTACACATTTATGAGCTCTTTAGTGGAGGCACTAATGCTTTAACCCTTTCTTGACCCTCACATGTGGGAAAGAACAGGGTTTGTTGGCCAAAAGGAGTAAGACACTCTTGTGTTTGACTATTTTGACCCTTAAGGGTGGGAAAGGGTTGGAGTGCACCACCTAACATCTAAGAGAGGTCCACACATGTGAGGAAGTTAGTTGGGAATTAGTTATTTACCATTTATATTGAGCACACCATTTCATGATGGCACATGGTTTTGTAATGATGGCTTAGGAGGCGTCTCTTCTTATAATAGGATGGCACTCCTCTCATTTGTACATGGTTGGAAATGGAATAAAACTCTCATTTTCTCAATACTGGGATGAAATTTTGCCTGTCTCTTAAGCATTTAGTCCCAAGTTAGAAATAGAAAGGATTTTGGGCATGTACATTACATTGATGAAAGGAGCTAGTGCAACATCAACAAATGCAAGTAAGATATGGAGTGTTCCTATGTTGTTTCATTGTGAAAATCATTAAGCTACATTTTGGGTATTGGGGTTGACTATTTTCAGAATTTAATTCTTTACTTCAGATTTGAGCTTAGAAATTTTAATTTTTTTTAGTTGCTTTATTTATGCTAGATCTAATACTAGTCTAGCCTCTCTTTGATTTCCATACAATCCAGCTTCCTAGAGTGATGTTTTCCAAGAATTCACCAGGGAATGTGTAGAAACTTTAGAAATACAAGGCAAAAGGGCTTTTGCTTGAGGGTCAAGATAAGACTCCATGCCCAATGGAGGTATTTAGGGCCTTTTCTTTTCTTTTCCAATTGTATCTTTGAGTTTTTCCTTTAAATTCTATTTACTTACAGCCTAGGACTTGTGTGTCTTCACCTTTAGAACTAAGTTTCATTTTTCCTGTTTCAATGAAATAATTTCTTCATCTGTTGTTACAAACAAATTTTGCTATGCTGGTCGACCATGACCATAAGAGATGGCATAATATCTATATTGATTTGTTGTTTGTATGATAATACCTACAGGTCGTCCATTTAAAAGGGGCCCATTCCAAATTGGCTTGCATTTTTTTTCTTTGATATAAGGATTTATTGCGTTTTCTCATTTTTTTAACTTAGATCCTGTCATGATAATAACGTTTCTCAAGGTTTATCATTTGAATTTAGCATAAATGAGGTTTTGATTTGGTTTCCTTGCGCGTAGCTTTGCATCTAACCCTAAGCATAAATAAACTCAAGCACAACAATGTTCAAACATCTAGTGAATTTTCATGATTGGAAATGAATGGCCAACATTGCCACTTTCTCTCTAATGTGAGATTTTATGTTAACATTGCACAATTGGCAAGTGGAAAATCAATTTGCAAGGGGACAACAATCTAACCTTTCAGAAGTATCCATACACCTCAGAGTTCTCGAAGGTTGTAACTTTATATTCGTATGCGGACGACATTTTTTCTACTCTGAATTGTAGCAAAAGGATCCAAATCCAAATCAGGAGAAGAATGTCTCAATTAGAGCTCGAAAAAGAGCGAACCCAGATTTGATATAATCAATACATGCGAAAAATGTAGTTAAATCGATAGGGAAACGAAGAATTGAATGTCATAGAAGGGTATGGAATCTGCTGCAAAATCATAACGATTACGAGCAGAGAAAGAGCGAACTCAGTGCGACTAATAATTGAATATTATAGAAGGGCATGGAATCTGCTGCGAAATCATAAAGACTATGAGCAGAGAAAGAGCGAACTAAGTGCTGCGGGAAAATAAGTTTTAATACGTTCATTTCAATTTTAGAGTAGCAGCCAAATTAGATTTTAATAAGTCGTAAAATATTGAAAAGAAGTTGCTATGGTCTCTTCGGTTTTCATTAAGTTTATTTTTATTTGAGCAAAAGGAGGTCATATCACATAGAAGTTATATCTAATGATGTTGAATATAAGTAATAATGTTAGTCTAATGAGGCATCAATAAAAATTATTTGATGTTTTTTTAATATATGTAAATATGTTCATATAAAGAGGAAAATGGATATGAGTTTCACACATGAAGGAAATATCTATCAATATTTAAGAAAGTGAAAATATACTTAAATCTATAAATAATGTTATCAATAAACTTAAATAGTTATAGGTAGCTCATTATTTTTTAGGAACTTCACTTAGAGCTTAAAAATACCTTATTAGAGGTTAGTCATAGCTTAGAAGGTCTTCACATATGTTGTTAAGAGATACATGGGATAAATTTTGACTAAAGGAAATAAAGGGTACAATAAGATTAATATATAACATCTACTCAAATCACTACGAATATACCCAAACCATCAAGATGACACACTTCTATGAGCAAAATTATGAAACACCATGGAACAACTCAGATTAAAACTTATAGCCAAAGCTTTAAGAGTTAGAACAAAGTGTTTCAGTGAACACAATAAAAATAGTGCACATTGGACATAATATCATATACACATGGATTGTACATATCTAGCTAAATATGGTAGCTAAAGTAAGCCCTTCCTACACCTAGTGTCCTAGATGGCTAAGGCAAGGTGTGATCAAACCAATTATACATACATTAATTACATATAGATTTGTATACCTTAGATGGAAAATGATCAATGTGATAGGAATCGTAGGGGTTGAGATGATAATCTATTAATTTTAGTTAACAATGGTATGTTGTATGCTCAGCAAAATTACTAAAATGTTCCTTAAGTAGCCCAATAGCAATTTCAATTTAGATTTCCAGTAGCAATCACATTAACCATTAATCACATTGATAGTAAAAGCAGATAGAACATAAAACAATATGCAAAAGACAAGCCACGACAAGAGGACACCAGATTTGGTGGATGCTAGGGAAAAACCCCAATGTTGGGAAAACCCTTCGATCAATTCATATTATTATTATGTCACAATTTCAACAGAAAGAGAGAGTACAAAAGTCAAATTGACTTGCCCAATTCAAAGTCAAAATAGTCTTGTCAATTTGTGCAGTCAAACTTCAACCATAACTAGAAAGTAAAAGTTGGTCAAATCAGCAATCAATCATCCTTAGTCAAAACTCGACTTGATAAGGAGGTCAAATTCAGCCTAAGATAGCTCAGTCAAACTCGGTGAAAGATGAGAGAAAAATTGTCATAATTTTTTACGGTCAAACTACCGTGAACCATGAAGTCAACATTGGTTAAGCTGCCGATATCCCCTCAAATTTTTTGCCCAAAAATGCGCCCTAAAGAGACAGAAAAGATCCTAAAAATTTCACAGCCAACGCTGGTCAATAACTCCTTGGTCAACACTAGTCAAACTTGGTCTATTGCTTGAAATTTCAGACCTGCAATTCAGCCTAGAAAACTCGTCCTTCTTCCACATGGGAGAGAGAGACAAGTTTCCAAATAGTTATATGAACCAATGAGAGAAGGAGAGAGAAGAATGTGTGAGTGATGATGATGCCAAATGAGGTGTGAAGTGTTCATTTGCATCAAGTGTTCCTGGTACAAATCCATGTTAGAGTCGAGGCCCTGAAAAGATGAAATCTAAGTACATTGAATGTACTTTCTATAAATAATCTCTCTAACAACCTGACACAAACATATAATGATGTAATTTACATTAGAGGTGTAAACCACTTGAATTGCGTTACAACTTTAATCACTCCCCCACAAAAAATGTACCATGCTTTCTTGTGATGATGCTTCAACCCTATTGGAGAACAACATCACAATGTAAAAGGAATTTAAACATGATGTAACTTTAATAGTGCCCCACATTCACCCCCTGGCTCACCACTCATGGCTAATTTAAGGCTATTTCAAACATTGATGTGGATAATATCATTTTATTTTCTCTTATGTATATTATTCTACATTTACACAATTGAGTTTAGCGGTTAAGGAATTAAGATTTGGGGGATTTAGGTGTTAGTTGTTAAAGGGTTAGCAGTTAAGTTGTTTAGGCGGTGAAGGGTTAGGGGTTAACGGTCATAGGTTAAGATGATAAGGAGTTATGGCTTAGGAGATGGTTCATGGATTATAGGTTAGGGATTAGTTCCTTAAGATTCAATGAGTCAAGGGGTTTATGGGTTATGGGTTGTGAGTGTAGGGGTTAAGGGATTATGGATTGGGGGTTAAGGGGACTAGGAATTTAGTGGTTATGGGTTAAGGGTTTATGGTCTGTGATAATTCGACTCCTAATCCCCTTATCACCACTATTGGGGGTTCCCCTATCAATTGCTCTTGCTACCTTCCCTCTACGTCCCCTAGACCCTATTAAATTAAGTCCTAAGACCCCCTCTCATTCTCTAATGCTAATATTATAGATCTTAGTCAACCATGCTTTTACCTCTGATTTCTACCATCCGTGCTACCTTTGTGTCCCCTTGCCCGATTCAATACACCATAACATATCCCCCCTCCCCCCTTGTCCCTCGCCCACAACCTTTTTGGTCATGCCATTCCACTTTTCCTAATGTTATGAACCCCCAAATTTGGTCCCAATGCGCCTATAACTACACCCTTGGGTCCCCTTGGCTAAAGCATTAAAGGACCTCCCATATTAATGTGTTTGAGTGAGAAAGATGGAAAATTTTCACATGTTAGTGTCCAACAAGCAGATAAAAAAAAAAAAACTCAACTTACTCAATTTCCAATTCTTCAACAACCTAAGCAAGTAAAATTACTAATCAATTATATATCTTACGCTTCATTTCACACTTTATGTGCCTCTTTAGACACCGTGTGTGTGATAGGGAGTGAGTGTGTAAGAATGCACCAAAAACTTTGTTGAGATTGCATATCTCAGCCTTTCTAGCAATTTCTTGAGCATAATAAAATTCCTAGCAAATGATGGTTTTCCCATTTGGAATTTTACAGTATCATCCTTATGTCTATTACGTGGCCATATAAATGTTGTGTGGTTGCTTTGGTTGGTGAATTTTTGTGTGTAAAATGTATAGTGGAATGCAGTTTGTGGGTTGCAAACATAGACCCATTTGCTTTTCCAAATCACCCAACTGATATTTAAATGCCAATGCCACATTCCCAATCTTCTTTTGTTTCAAAACAACCCTAAATTCATTTGTTGGCTTATTTATTGGATTGTTACCAAGGAAGATATGCCTGTGCATTGTGTTACTGTCAGTGAGTAATTACATTGATATTGTTGCAAGTTCCTTGACAAGAAAATTTGTGCATATCCATGTGAGATGGTAGCAACCACCATTTTTCCCTTTTAAAGGGTCCTTATTTATGTTTCATATCACTGTAGCAGTGACAAAGACGTTGCCTTGTTTGCAACAAACAAAATTCCTCACCGATGATACATTGACAAATATTTTTCGCCTCAAATATGTCCTCTTGCGGGCATGGCATGTTATAGAAATAATCTTATAGCATGAAAGGATCACAAGGATCCTTAATGAGAAGGTTCTTCAATATATGGAAGAATCTTGGAAATATTATATTCCACTAGAAGTTTATGGATGCAGTGTAGAATATTATGGAATCAAGCATTGAAGAAGTTTACTAGTTTAGTTGTAGCATGAAGGAATAATTGAAGTATTTTATCATATTGAGAAAGGAGCTTCATCATAGACATTTTATTCAAAGAAAGTGGCAGTTCGTGAAAGAAGTTGACTAGATGACGAAATTAAGGAAAGAGGCATACAAAACTTTAGATAAGAGCTCTTCTTTAGAAAGTATAAATCATGTATATAGAGATATGGTAGGAAGAGTTGGACGTAGAAATATATTTGGAATCATGTGCATGGTATGTCATGGTTAAATACTAGATGAAATAAGGAATCTTCCATATGGGTACTCAATGTATAGAAGCATGACGGTTGTGTATAAAACCTGGTGATACTGATCAACATCCAATATGGTCCCTTGAAAAATGAAAATGAGCCATGATAACTTCAGATGGAGATTCAAATACCTTGATGGATACGATGTTGAATCTTGTTGATTGATTCATTTCAGGAACATATTGATTGATATTTGCAAGTTGAAGAGCATAGAAAAGGGAACTATAAGTATTATGGGAAAATAAACCAAGTAAAGGGATGTTGATATAAGAGAAAGCAAGTAGTTACAGTATCTGATATCATGACTAAAGGTTTTTATGATTTGGTAACTCTACTAATGATGGTTTTTTGAGATGTACTCATTTGGCTACATGTTGTAGGAGTACATGCTAGAAAGATATAAATTGTCGAGATAATATATCTATAGTTGTTTGGATTAACTTGTAAAAAAGGCAAACTCAAGTCTTGGGAAATTAGAAACCTTGGATACTTGAGCTAATTCATAACCATATTCTGGAGAAACAAATTATTGAAATTATGCTATGATTGGATGGGTTTGTGGAGTAGTGTAAATTGGAGCAAAATTCTCTTACTCCTACACATACAAATTCATGTTATGCAACATAGTGCACAACATATATTCAATTTGATATGTTCAAAGCCATGTATGATGTAACTATCTAGCATAAAAAAACTATCATTTCCAAGGACCAAAATAAGAAAACTTGTTGATTTATTAATTGACATAGCTAGCACAACTTAAATAACAAAAAACCAGTTGTCTCTATTAATGAAATGATGTTTTTCTTTATTTACAAGTGAAGTACTAACACATGCTAAACAGTTCGAAGGCATGATAGGCATGCCAAGATGTGTCAGGTGCTAAGGTGTGGAGTGAATGCATGTTAGGGAGTGCGATGGACAAGTGCCAGGGAAACACAAGGGAGCACTCATTTCAAATGCATGGAAATGAAGTGTCAGTGAGTTCTAGGAGCACTAAGGACGGAGTGAAAAGGTATGCTAGCTAGTGCCAAGGCATCACAAGGGAAAACTAGGTCAAAATGCTTGGAAATGAATGAATAAGAGTGTTTGACAAGGAGTGTCAGTGAATTCTAGGTGTCCCAAGGACAAAGTGTGTTAGGAGAAGTTCAGAATAAGACTTGCAGGAGGCAAGCCTATGGTTGTCATAAGGCGTGTACAAAGAAGTTTAAAAAAAAGGGAGAATTTGGGTTGGGCACAACATTTTTTTGTCAACGACTTGGTTACCAGGTTCCCAAGTCACAAAAAAAGTAAGGATATCTATGAGAGCATGACAACTCGGGAGTGCCAAGGTGTTCTAGGGAATGTCAGGAAGTACTAACACATGCTAGATAGTTCCAAGGAATTTTAGGCATGCCAAGACATGCCAAGTGCTAAGGCATGCCAAGAAGTTCTAAGCACCAAGATGTGGCACCAACACATTCTAGGGGGTGTTAGGGTCAAGTTCCAGGGAAACACAAGGGAGCACTAGTTTCAAATGCATGGAAGTGAATGAATAAGAGTGTGACAGAGAGTGTTAGTGAGCACGAGGTGTGATAAGTGTCAGGGAGTGCAAAGATGTGCTAGGGAGTGCCAAAGCATGCCAAGAAATGTAGGGGATACTAACATGTGCTACATAGTGCCAAGGGATTGTTAGGCATGCCAGGTGTTATGGCATGTCAAGATGTAAAATTTGTTGCTTAGTTGTTTTATGACCACAGTTGGATGTGAGCTTTGTATTCGTAACTTATTAAATTGTATGAGTTGATATTAAACAAGAGTAGCCTAGGATGATTTATAGGAAGTTCTTAGGTGAACAAGGCATAGTCTAGTTGTATTAATTATAACTTGGTCAAGTTGTTTCTACAATTGAGGCAGGAATTGTTTGGGTTCCCATGTTGCAAAAAATTTAAGGGTAGTTGTGAGGGAATGATAGCTAAGGAGATCTAGGCATGCTAAGGAATGAAAAGGTGCTAACACATGCCAGACAATGTGAATGCATGCCAAGGAGTGTTGGGGAGTGTCAGGGCTAGGCACAACATTATTTTTTCAATGACATGGTTGGTTTCCCAAGTCGTAAAAAAGGTAAGGTTGTCTATAAGGGCATGACAATTAGGGAGTGCTAACATGTGCTAGGAAATGCCAAGAAGTGCTAAAACATGCTAGATAGTTCCAACACATGTTAGGAATGTTGTTGGGGCCTTCGTTCTGAGTTTTTATAGGAAGACAAGACAAGAATTGGTGGCGGGGAAGATCGGTCGAGTTGTGGAGTTGACAATGAGGGGGGGAATAGGAACCTGGAGTGGTCCGATAGTTGTAGAAAGGTGGCAGGGGAAAAAAAGAGAAACCTAGCAAGTAGAGAGCAAAGGTAGCCAAAGGCAGAGTCAACCAAGAAAGAAATAACTGGAGCTAGCAGTCTAGGTATGAAGCAGAGGATAAAAGGTGAAGAAAGGATAGGAAAGGGTTGGTGATTACTATTTGTTGATGAACCAAGCGAGCCGGGAATCAATGCAGCCTTCCTAAGTTGCAGAAGGCGGGTACACCCTTACTTTGTTGGTATTTGATATGTGGGTTGGGTCATTCTTGTTGTTGATGATCAAGCTTTGAGCCTTCTGTACTTATTTATGTATTTATTTCTATGAAGTGTAATGAAAGAGATAGTTTTCACCTATGATGTATTGTTGAGTTCTATACTGGTTCTTTAAAATTTTAAAATATTTGTCTATATGTTGTATGATTTCCTAAGGTAATGTGAGTAGAATAGTATGGTTGGATTATATTAGGTGCTTGATTGTTATGAGTTAAGATTGGTTGTGGGTTACGGTTCCCTTGGTGCCTCATTCTACCCCCTCACACTTCAGTCATGACATGCCTCGGGTGACACTCACCCTCTCCACGTAAGGTGAAAATATCGGCATTGTTCTAGACTACAGGGGAGCCTTGTTGACCCCTTGTGCTTGAACCCAAGGTCTCTTCCATGTTCCCATTTTCATGCCAACACATGCAAAGTCATGCCAAGTGCTAAGGCATGGCAAGATGTGCCAAATGTTAGGGTGTGGAACCAACACATGCTAGGGAGTGTTAGAGAATTCCAGGAAACATAAGGGAACAATAGTTTCAATTGCATGGAAATGAATGAATAAGAGTGTGTGATAGGGAGTGTTAGCGAGTTCCAAGTGTGCTAAGGAGCGAGTGAAAGGTATGATTGGTAGTGTTAAGGCATGCTACAGTGCTAGGGAACCATGCCAAGATATACCAAGTTCCAAGTTGTGACAATGTGTGCTAAGGAGTGTTAGTGAGTGCTAGGGAAACACAAGGGAGCACTAGGTCAAAATGCATGGAAATGAATGAATAAGAGTGTGTGACAGGGAGTGCAATGAGTTCTAGGTGAGTTAAGGAGGGAGTGACATCATATGATAGACAATGTAAAGAATTCTAGAGTGCAAAGGTAGAATCCAACCAAGATTTTCCAGGTGCTAGGGTGTGCCAACGCGTGCTAGAAAGTGTTACAAAGTGCCATGGGAACACAAGGGACTAGGTCAAAATAATGCATGGAAATAAATGAATAAGGTTTTGTGATAGGAAGTGTCAGTGAGTTCTAGGTGTGCTGAGAGAGTGACAATATATTCTTTGTAGTGCTAAGGCATGCTAGAGGCTAGGGCAACGATATGCCAAGATGTACCAAGTGCTAGGGTGTGCCAATGCATGTGAGGGAGTGTTAGGGAGTTCCACAAAAATGCAAGGGAGCACTAGTTTCAAATGCATGAAAATGAATGAATAAGAGTATGTGATAGTGCGTGCTAGTGAGTTCTAGGTGTGTTAAGGAGAGAGTGACAAGGTATGCTAAGTAGTGCCAAGGAATGCTAGAGTGCGAGGGAAACATGCCAAGATGTGTCAGGTGTTAGGGAGTGTTAGGGAGTGTCATCGAAACATAAGGGAGAACTAGCTCAAAATGCATGGAAATGAACGAATAAGAGTGTGTGATAGGGAGTGTCAGTGAGTTTCAGGTGTGTTAAGGAGGGAGTGGAAAGGTTATATGCTAGGTAGTTCCAAGGCAAGTTAGATTGCCATGGCATGTTAGGGAGTGCTAGGGAGTGCTAGGGAGTGCCAAAGTATACCAAGGAATGTAGAGGGTGCTAACATGTGCCACATAGCGCCAAGGGATTGTTAGATGTGCCGGGTGCTATGGCATGTCCAGATGTAAACTATATTTCTTAGTTTTTTTATGGCCATGGTTGGACATGAGCCTTGACATGGTAACTTGTAACTTGTTAAGTTGGATAAGTTGAAATTATACTTCAGTAGGCTAAGATGAGTTATAATAAGTTCTCAGGTGAACAAGGCATAGTCTAGTTGTAGTAACTGTAACTTGGTCAAGTTGTTATAGTTGAGGCAAGACTTTGTTGGGTTCCCAAGTCACAAAAAAAGTATGGGAGTTGTGAGGGTATTATAGCTAAGGAGTGTTAGGGCATGCCAAGATATGAAAATGCATCCTAACACACGTCGAAAATTGTCAATTCATGTTGAGGAATGTTAGGGAGTGTTAGGGCGTCACAAGGGAGAATTAGGTCAAAATACATGGAAATGAACAAATAAGTGTGTGTGCCAAGGAGTGTCAATGAATTCCTGGTGTCTCAAGGACAAAGTGTGTTAGGAGAAGGAAAAAATAGGAATTGTAGGAGGAAAGCCTGTGGTTACAATTATAAGGGGTTGGTTAAACTAGTTTCAGACAAAGGGAGACTTTGGGTTGGGCACAACATTGTTTTACCAATGACTTGGTTGGGTTCCCAAGTTGCAAAATAGTAAAGCTATCTATGAGGGCATGAAAATTAGGGAGTCATGCCACGGTGTGCCAGGGAATGCCAAGAAGTACTAACACATGCTAGACAATTCCAAGGCATGTTAGGCATGTTAAGATAAGCCAAATGTTAAGGCATGACAAGATGTGCATGTGCCAGGTGCCAAGGTGTAGCATGACTGCATGCTAGGGAGTGTTAGGGCCAAGTGCCAAGGAAACACAAGGGAATGCTAGTTTCAAATGCATGGAAATGAAGTGTCAACGAGTTCTAGGTGTGTTAAGGAGGTAGTGAAAAGGTATGTTATGCAATGCCAAGGCATGGTAGAGTGCTAGGAAAGCATACTAAGATGTGCCAACTGCTAAGGTGTGCCAATGCGTGCTAAGGAGTGTTAGGGAGTGCCAGGGAAATAGAAGGGATAACTAGGTCAAAATACATGAAAATGAATGAATAAGAGTGTGTGACAAGGAGTGTCAGCATGTTCCAAGTGTTCTAAGAAGAGAGTGACATGGTGTGCTAGGCTACGCTAAGTCATGCTATATTGTTAGGGAAACGTGCAACCAAGATGTGCTAAGTGCCAGGGTGTGTCAACGTGTGGTAGGAAGTGTTAGGGAGTGCTAGGGAAACACAAGGGAGCATTAGGTCAAATTAATGTATGCAAATGAACAAATAAGAGTTTGTGATAGGAAGTGTCAGTGAGATACAAGTGTGCTGAAAGAGTAACAAGGTACGGTAGGTAGTGCTAAGGCATGCTAGGGGCCAGGGTAACATGCCAAGATGTGCCAGGTGCTAGGGTGTGCCAATGCATGCTAGGGAGTGTTATGGAGTGCTAGGAAACAAAAGGGATCACTATTTTAAAATACATGGAAATGAATGAATAAGAGTGTGTGATAAGGAGTGTTAGGGAGTTCTAGGTGTGGTAAGGAGGGAGTAAAAATATACATTAGGTAGTGCTAATTAATGCTAGAGTGATAGGGAAACATGCCAGGATGTGCCAGGTGCCAGGGTGTGCCAATGCGTGCCAGTGAATGTTAGGGAGTGCCACAAAAACACAAGGGAGAACTAGTTAAAAATGCATGGAAATGAAGAGATAAGAGTGTGTGATAGGGGGTGTCAATGAGTTCCAAGTGTTCTAAGGAGGGAGTGACAAGGTTACATATTAGGCAGTTCTAAGTCATGCTAGACAGCCAGGGCATGTCAAGGAGTGCTAGGGTGTGATAAGGAGTGAAAATCATTCCAAGAATTGTAGGGGATGTTAACGCATGCCACATCGGGATAAGGGATTGTTAGATGTGCCCAATGCTATGGCATGTCAAGATGTAAACTATGTTTCTTAGTTGTTTTATGGCCATGGTTGGATGTGAGCCTTGAATTGGTAACTTGTTAAGTGGGACGAGTTGAGATTTGAATGAGTAACCTACGATGTGTTAAAGGAAGTTCTTAGGTGAACAAGGGATAGTCTAATTGTGGTAACTATAACTTGGTTAAGTTGTTGTAGTTGAGGCTAGACTTGGTTGGGTTCCCAAGTCTTAAAAAAATTAAGGGTAGTTATGAGGGCATGATAGAAAAGGAGTGCCGGGGCATGCCAAGGAATGAAAAAGTGTGCTAACACATGGCATATAGTGTTAATGGACATTGAGGAGTGTTAGGGAGTGTCAGAGGAACCAAAGGGAGAACTAGGTCAAAATGCTTAGAAATGAATGAATAAGCTAAGTGTGTGCTAAGGAGTGTCAGTGAATTCCATGTATCCCAAGAATGATGTGTTTTAGGAGAAGTTCAGAATAGGACTTGTAGGAGGCAATCCTATGATTGTGATACAACATGGACAAAACAAATTCAGAGAAAAGGAGACTTTGGGTTGGGCACAACATTGTTTTGCTAATGAATTGGTTGGGTTCCCAAGTGGCACAAAAAGTAAGGCTTTCTATGAGGGCATGACAACTAGGGAGTGCCAAGGGGTTCTAGGGAATGTAAGGTTCCCAAGTCGTGGAAAAATGTAATACTATCTATGAGGGCATGATTGCCAAGGTGTGTTAGGGAATGCTAGGGCATGTGAACATATGACAGATAGTATGAAGGCATGTCAAACAAGCTAAGATGTGCCAAGTGCTAAGGCATGCCAAGATGTGCAAGGGTGTGACAATGCATGTCAAGGAAAATCAAGGCAACAAAAGGGAGGAACAAGTTCAACTACAATGAAATGAACACATAATAATGTTAATATGTCATCAATTTACCTTTTCCATGAGGGGCATGCTAGGCACACCAACACTAGGTAGGTGCCAATAGGTGCCAAGTTCCAAGGGCAAGTGCATTCTAAGTGCCAAATCTTCCTCTATTGCTTCTCATCTACTTTCCAATAATTGATCTAAAATAAATTTAATATTAAACCATGCCAAAATATACCAAGTCATCTCAACGCATGCCAAACATGCTAAGCCTTGCTCCAACACATGCCAAGTTCCAATGTGTGTTAGGGAGTGTGATGTAGAAATTTCTCTATAGATTAGCTAGCTCTGGTACCATGTAAAATTCTCACTGTAGATTAACTTGATTATGCAATAGACTAAAGCAAAACACTTAATCTACTTCTACAATGTTATGAAACTAGCTCACAAAAAGAGAGAAAAGATAGATCAACACCTTAGAAATAAGCCTCTTCGAGGGGGCAACCTCCTATACATTACACAAATGAAAAATTCTTGGATGATACAAATGAAAAGACCTCCTTTCTATATATAGGAGTGTAAGGGGTCATAATATAATCAGAGCTGACATAACAATAATAATGTAAGGGCACAATAATAACAATAGTGGGCTTCTATGGGGAAAAATAGTAGCAATATGGGTAGTACATGGGTACATCAATATAATAAGGGCATCGTGCTAATAACAATAAGGGGTTACACTAGTAGTATAGGGGCCTAACATACAATCAAACTTGCAGAAGCTTCATCGATTTGAGAAAGATTGAATAGAACACATATAACAGAGAAGAAGAACCAATACACATGAAACATGAAAGAATACTCTCGGGAAAGCCTCAACTAAAATCCCCATTATCTGTATTGTCATACAAGGTGGAAATATCTCTACATTACATAAAGCTTTAGCTCACAAGCTATCCAACTCTCAGTACAATCCCTCAACGCTGTACATAGACTGAAGAGAAACAACATATGCCTTCCCTCAGTCCTTCAAGCCTCCTACTTCCTTGCACAGTTTCTCCTAGGTCCTCTAGCTACAACCTGTGTGATTCTCACCTCACACACAACACTGACCTCTGAAATAACTACGCAATCTTGAAGGAGTTAATTCCTTCTACGTGGATGAGTTTCCTTTATAGTAAAATTCCTCCAACTAATAGTATAATGTCCCTATCTTTAGTCTCAACTGGCTCTTTCTCTAAACTGACATGCATGAGTTATTTATGAGAGAATATTTAGTTATCTGAGGTACACTAGTTGCATGCATGCATGCATTAACTGACTAAACTCACAATTAGTTCCTCCAACTATTTGGAACTAATTTAATTGGACTTAACTTAGTTAACTTAGCTAACTAATTACAACTCAAATACAACTCATCCTTATGTCCTTAATTAAGGGATAACTTCCTCAATCAAAGGGATAACTATTGCATGTCTTCACAAAGACTTCATGTTTAATTTTTTCCAACTAATTAACTCAAGATGAATTAATTAATTATTTTTCAAACAACTGCTGAGACTAAATTCGAATTTTAATTCACAATTTTAATTCAGGGACTAATTAAAATTGGAATCTATCCCGAAATGCTATTTATAGCAATGTTATTTTTAGCATTTCTTGTTGCCATTTTCAACATGTGATGCATGTTATGAAGTGTAATAACATGTCTAAGAGTGCTAAGGTGTGCTAGAGAGTGCCAATGCATGTTGAGGAGTACTATGAAAATACAAGGGAGCACTAGGTCAAAATGCATGGAAGTGAATGAAAATGAGGGTGTGTCAGGGAGTGTCAATGAGTGCTAGTTGTCATTCCAAGGAGGGAGTGACAAGGTATGCTAAGCATGAGTAAGGAATGTCAGGGAATATCGGGGCATGTCAAGAAGTGCTAGAGTGTGATAGGTATTTCCGAGGTATGCTAACATGCTCCAAATAGTGCGAAGGCATGCCAAAGCATGCCGGGTGCTAAGACATGCTAGGTGTGTAGGGCGCCAAAGTATGTCAATATGTGTCAAGGAGTTTCAAGGAAACAAAAGGAATATTAGCCAAGCTAAAATGAAAGGAAATTAACATATAAAAGGGTTAAGAAGTTGGGACTTTATATTTTTCAAAAGGGGTATGTTAGGCACACTAATAATATGTTCCAATACATGCCAAGTGCCAATGTGTGCCAACTGCTAATGTATGTTATTAAAATATTATTCCAAGGTGTTCTAGGGCATGCTAGGGACTACAGGGCATGCCAACACATGTTAGGGGAGTTCTATGCTATCTTAGGGCATGCCAACATGTGCTTGGGTGTCCTACTGATGGAAAGATGTTCTAGGTACAAAGATGTTCCAAGACATGCGAGGTTCCAAGGAATGTTAATGTGTTCCAAAGCATGTTAAGGTGTGCCAAGAGTGTTGAGGAGTGTTAGGTTTCTCTAATTAATAGAATTGGCAAAGCTTGATTGTGTATTAAGTAATATAGTTCCTACACACACTAGTGGAACTTTATCTAAAGGGAATTTTCTAGATAATAAACCTAATAGAGATGAATCATGTGTTGACTCATAGGAAAACTATATTCTTATGACTTGAGGGAAATGATACACACTAATTACTTCTTAACAAATCGACTTATTCTAACCACTATGGCCTTGGACACATAATGAAAAGGGCTCCACAACATTGGTCTTAAATCATTAGCTTTTGACAAAAAATATAGTAACAGGTACATAGCATCATCAAAAACTCATTGGAATGATTAATGATGACGAACATTTTTTGACTATCACCAAAAGTAACCAAAAAGAGCACTGGTGAGGGTCAATAAAACATAGTTACTAGAAGTGTCACCAAAGAGAGAATTAGTGATGGGCCTTTAACGACCCTCACCAAAAGTGTCACCAAAGAGAGAGTTAGTGATGAGCCTTTAACAACCCTCACCAAAAGTGTCATTGAAAATGGCTTCGGTGAGAAACCTTAAAGGACGATCACTATATGCACCTACAACAACGCTTTTTTAAGGACCGTCACCATATACGACATTGGTGATGGACCTTAAAGGTCCGTCATAGGCATGACCCTCACGAATGACCTTTTTTCTTGTAGTGTGTGTTAAGTGAATGTGAGATTGGAGGATTGTGTGCAAGCTATGAGAGGTGTGATGTAAATTTTCTGAAGTAGTTTGAAGGTGTTACAAGAGTTAACTGAAGTATGTTTCAACCAATATTTTGTGCAAAAAGCGAGGAAGTGAAATAGAGTTTGATTGAAAAAGTATTTGGAGATTTTTTTCTCCTAGCATATTCTCTAGTATATTGTTTGTGAGAAACAATCATTTGAGAGATTTTTTACTTGATGGAGAGAGGGTTTTAGCTGATGTATTGATCATATTATTTTATGCACTGTGTGATGAGATTATGATGCAATTTGTGATGTAGGTTTTGGTTTTGATTGTGTGCCTTGAATATATATGGTTGTGGTGTTCATATTGAGTAGTTCTTGGTTCTAGCCTAAAAATGTATGAAATGAGAACCACATAGAGGAGTGGAGTTGGAGGACTCCAGTGAATTTAATATAAGTGAGTAATGTTCTCAATCCAATGGTACTTGGATAGCTAATAAGAAACTAAGTGAGGCTCGCTGGTTGTGGTGGCTTCCAATAGATAGGAGTTTGTAGAGGTGTTGAATAGTTCAAGGGACTCCTATCTGTTGGATATTTTTGATGTGGATCGTTGCTTGTGGAAACTTTTAGCGGATGGTAGTTAATAGATCCACATCAAAAAGAGATCTCCATTTAGTAGTAGCAAGTTGTAACTCTATGTAAATGGTTTGCTTAGCATAATGAATATTTGAGCAACACAATAGTAGAGGGTGGTTTGTTTCCCTGGAGAGGGTTTTCCACTAGAAATATTTGTCCTTTATGTTGAATTATTTCATGGTTTCATGTTTATGTTTGATGCTCTGATATATGCTTGTGTGCTTCAATTTATGCATTATTAAAGAATAATAATTTGGAGAAAACCTTATATGTGCCTTCACTACTGATTCACCCCCACTCTTAGTAGTGATCTAGTTTCCAACAATTGGTATTAGAGTAGGGTTATCAATTGTAGCTTGATTATTAGAGAGTGGATTTGGGAGTTTTGGTAGAATTTTCACAAAATTTTCGAAATGGATCAGCAAGGAATTCCATTACTTGACAGAGTTAAATTTGTAGTTTGCAGGATGAAATTCAATTCATATTTTCTATCTCTTGATGAAAATATTTTTCTATCAATAGAGTATGGAGTTAAAGATGAATTCAATTATTTGGCTAAAAATATTATCTTGCATGGCATTTCAAGATCTAATAATTTGTATGTGAAGCGTTGTGAGACTTCAAAAGATATGTTGGACCGGTTGTAGAATATGTATTATGGAAGAAAATTGCAGATTTTAGAGATGGAGAACCATGCAAATGATTCTACTCTTATTGCAGTGAAAAATCAAGCCTCCTCACAAGAAGAAGATGGAAGTACCAATTGCTCACAAGATGGAGATGAAAGCCCTAGTGATAGAAATGATGGATCAAGCATAAATCAAGAGGAAAAATAAGATGAGGTCAATAGAAAAGTTGAAGAGAAATCGAAGATAATGGAACTAAGAGAAGAGATTCAAAGGCCATGGATGAAAATAAAGATTAGAGGATATTATTGAAAATTTGTGATGAAAAAGACTGTGCCTACAAAGAGGATATTTCTGATTTGAAAAATCATTTGCAATGATGCAAGGTGTAGAAGAACAAACAAAGAAGGTCAAAGAAGAAGAACAATCTCAGTTGCTATAACTATGGAGTACATGGACTTAAAGTAAAAAATTTCAACAACGAGATACAATTTTCAATAAGAGAAATCAAATGAATATTAAAAGGGAGAAAATGATACCATTGTTGAAAATGTGGACATATGGCATAAAATTGCAATAGTGAAGAAATCATACCCTCTCATTAAAATGAGTAGTCAAAGGAGAAGCAACATGAACCCTACATGCAAAGAAGATCATCATATATTAGGTATAATAGTCCTTTTTATGGTTACTTTTTCTCATGTAATGATTTTGGCCATAGGGCTATTGACTGTAGGGCACATTTAAGGAATATAAATCAGATCAATAAAAGATATCAGCCTACTCCTCTATTCCTTAGCCACATAAGATTTTTTGTGTGTGAAAATATTGGCCATAAGGCCAAAGATTGCAAGCTACCCATGTGATACAAGAGATCCAATTAGAGAGAGAAGAATGTGCAAGCTCAACCATACAAGAAGAAGGAGGATCAACATATGAAACCTCGGAGGAGAAAAGAGTAGCAAGGAACTCCAATAAAAAATCCAGGCATGCATGGTCTTAGGGGGAGCATATGGTTGCATCTTGAGTTGCTTGTAGACCTTTGGATGTGGAACCATATTGAAAAGAGTGCATGGCGACAAATTTGCATATTGTAAGAATTCCATGTGTTTAGGGGAAATTAATGAGGTTTGAAGTATAATCTATATATTTTCATTTTATCTTTATCTCTTTTTGTCATCATTTTTGTTAACACCAGAAAATTGTACACTTGTTTGCACAATCCATAAGACGCTAAAATATGTCCAGTAGAATCCACAAGTAAACATTTTCTAGCTAAATACATCATGAAGTTCAAAAAATTAAATTTCTCATAAGGTACAAAGTTTATAAATATAAAAGAATTGATGTCGAGCGACTATTTCCTTAATAACTGCATGGATACAAAATATCCTTCAAAATTTGTGCAGTCATAGAAATGGATGACAGAGTGATTCGAGACCACTCCAAACACTTGGGGCTGATTCTATGACATGAGCTCAGTCCAATACAACTAAATTCGAGTCACCCTAAAGATATGCAACCATCAATGGAATCATCTTGTCCTACTTATGTGTCATTATCATGCATGAACCAAGAGGAGGAATATGGATTCAAAAATTCTATATAAACAAGCCATGGGAGAGCCAAAATATGAGACATTCTTATGATGGCCAAATTTCTATTAGAGAAAACCACAATTCCTTTGTTCAAGCCAAAGAAGGGAAGAGCACTAGCATCTTGACCATATTGCTTCTAAGAAATCCATCATCCTAGTGAGAAAAGAGGAATCCACCATTGGAGAGT
Organism: Pinus taeda; assembly: GCA_000404065.3. Classification (NCBI taxonomy): domain Eukaryota; kingdom Viridiplantae; phylum Streptophyta; class Pinopsida; order Pinales; family Pinaceae; genus Pinus; species Pinus taeda. The sequence goes on along the minus strand of APFE030697082.1, from coordinate 94,748 downwards.
CTTCATGCTTCTTTGAGAGAGAGGAGAAACTTGCAAAGAGATTGAGGAAAAGAAACTCCCTTGCTAAGGATTTTTGAGCACCATAGCTCAAACAATTCTCTTCAAGTGTCTAAGATTCATCTATTGTATTCAACCTCTACTACCAGCAGTCAATAAACAAAGTTTTTTCCATTATTTTGATGACTTGTTTTCTCCATTGAGCATTATTTGTGTATCTACCTATTTTTTTAGTTTATGTTTATGTATACATTGTTTCCAATATCTAAAGTGTTGTGTTTATCTAAGTCTGTCCACTAACAACACCAATTCTTCCTATGATCCTTTGTAGGGAACAATCAATTGCTAAGGAGGTGTCTTTTGGTACACCATTTCCATAAAAACACTACCACAGGAATGGCAACCATACTATTGCCTTTTCATTAACCTAAAGATTGTTTTTGAAGGACCCTCTCTCTCCACAACCATCCTACAAGGTGATCAACACCTCTCTGGAAGTTTTATAGACCTTAGGGACCTGCTATGGGCCCACATAAGTGAAATTTTATTTTTCTTTTGTTTCCCACACAAATTTTTCTTTGACAGATGTGTGCACATGTCTATGTGCGTCTAAACTCATGCAGTCACCAAAAAGCAAAAAAATGAGCCTTGTATTTTCTCATTTCTCAGGTGATTGGCAACCTTTAGTGAATTTCCTTGACCTTTGTGTTCTATATTTTCTGTTTAGTATGTCTGGTTTCTTTACTAACCTCAATTGGTGGAGAAATTAGGGTACTTCATTTTTTATTCACAATACACATATAGCTTAATTCAGGAGAAAAGTGAGTGGCCAGATTCCACATATTTTTTTCAAACTATTTTGCTAAAATTTTCTACAAATCACATAGCCTAATTAGTAAAGAAGTAAGTGGCCCATCATCCAAAAATCGTACTACTAATAAAATAATTTATTTCTTCATTTTTGGGACTAGGAGAAAATTTTATTAGAGAAAGTAAGTAATCTTTGCTTCCCTTGTGTCTCTTAGACAAACCTGGGCTTCCATATGATTTTTTTTTTTAAAGCATTTGACCATATCCCTTGTTAAACTCCATAGTTTAATAGGAAAAGAGTAAGTGGCCCATAATCCACAATATATTTCTTTTTCAATGCAAGGAGCAATCAACACTTATTGTAATTAGAAGGACATTGTAAAGGATCACCACATATCCACATGTTATCACACTTTGTATGCTTGCTTGCATCACACACTAAGATTCCATACACTTTGTACTTAAGGGGATCCAGTTTCCGGAGCTTTGGGTAGTTAGTTTGTCTTGGCTGACAAAACCACTCTATAAGTGAATTAAGACTCCTTAAAAACAATCATAACTTGAACCAAGTCAGTTTCCCCAAAAGAGATACCAAAAAATTTATAGTTCAAGTTAAGACAATTGGGGGTAGGCATCCCATAAGCCGCCATGGTCATGTTACACCTTTGAAACAGAGTTGTTGAATTTATAGGGACTTTAAAATCCTTCAATCATCCCATGGAAATGAATACCTAAGCATGGTAGATACCTGATTGAATGGGGGTTTGGCTTAGGAAGATAAAGAATCAATTGTTCACATGGGACGAAGTTACTTTAGTGGAAACAATATAGGGCATCCATTCCGTATAGGTGACAGTGCAGGCAACACTTGAGCATCATTCACATTACCTTGGTTGATTCTTCAGCTGCTATAATGTGTCACCAATTATTTCGGGGCATTGCCCAGGACCCATAAGAATATATATTCGTAAGGCCCAATTACTTTGAGAGTGGTAAGGACGATTAGGTCTACATAGGATATTTAGCATACAAAACAAACAAAAAACATTTTTTTCTTATTTACTTGATCATATAGCTTAATTTTGAAAGGAAAGCAACCATTTCTATTTTTTATTTTTTTATGTATGTGATCTTATTTCATTGATACTTATCTCCTTCCCTCACCATACAAAAAGTATCACACACTCTAATAGGCAACATAAGGGACCCCACGACTCCCTGTCAATCTAGAAATTTTTTAAACCTCCCTCCATTACTGAGAGTTGTGCTAGGATTCTCGCCATTCAAGCTTAGAACACAACCACCATATTGGATATTATTTTATTGGTGCAACTTTTCTAAGAACCCCTCTCCATCAAATTACACCCTTCATCACTCCAAAAGGGTCCCCATGTGCTACCCCTTTGGGGAGCCTTGACACCACTCCTCTAGACACTCCGCGAGACACCCATCGACGTAGTTCTCCTAAAAATTCCCCACAAAGGACCCCTTTGCATATACCTATCCAAAATTCTTTCACGATGGCAGGCTACACGCAGAAACCATTTTTAGATTCTTTAAACCTACTGGATTTAAGTAAGATGAACAATGGCCTGATTGCCCATGGCCAGAATTGGCCAGCCATGCCCACCACGCTCCCTTTGAATATTCCAAAATTTGAAGGGAAATAGGGAGAAGACCCAGGAAACCATGTCATGAATTTTCACCTATGGTGTTCATCTAATAGTATCATCAATGATACTATTATATTACAACTATTTCAACACATCTTAACTAGGCTTGCAACGAAATGGTATGTTGACCAGCCTTCTGTGTCACACAAAAAAATTAGCTCTCTAGCTACAACTTTACTCACCTTCTTCCAGCTCTCAGAACACCATAATTTGGGTTTGGAACTCCTTACCCACTTCAAACAAATACCCTTTACCCACAACTTGGATCATTTACATGAATGGTGAAACCACCGTAGCCTATGAAAAAATTATTTTAAAGGCAAAGTCCTATTGGAAATTTTCTTGAGATCCCTCACATCGGAAATCTCCAATGACATGTAAAATTCATCCCTAAAGACCGATGAAGAAGCCATTAGTGAAGCTCAATAGTTGGAGCTTATGTACACCCAGTCTGGGTACATCGATCATGTGCTTCCAGATGCCTCACACTTGAAAAATTATAAAGAGATATTGGGCTCGTCCAATGCTGATGATGGATCGATTGGGTCTATAACCCAAAATCAACTTAGCAATAACTACCAATACCATGGATATTTTTTCAATGGCTAATAATTTGATGCTATGAAAAATGCACTGTCATTGCATCATGCAGGTTATGTTGGAAATACTAGGAGGGGGGTGAATCAGTATTCCCTTTAATTATTATTATTATTAATCTTTCAGAGCATTAGTTAATCTTCAATTATTATCAGTGTTTGTACAATGACAATAGTAAACAAAAGGAAGACAAACGCACATAGCTTTTTTAAGGTGGAAACCCCCTTAGGGATAAATACCACCTGAATGCTTTTCTAATAATTCTTTAATGTTCAACTCCAATTGAAAAGAAAGATCCAACTTCCTAGAATCTAAAAAAGCATTCTTCTCTAGCTACCATTGGATGGATGCTCCAATGCCCGAGATTCTTCAATAGTCAACTGAATGGATGCCCCAACACGCAATGAGCTACAACTCACACTAGCACCACCCTAGCACCTTGAAATTTTCATAGGCATGAACCTGTTGGTAACTCCATGCACCAGCCTAGCACAACCCTACCACCCTATAGAAGAATAAAAGAAGAATGGACTCTCGTACCAGGGAAAATGGTCCACTTTACAATGATATAGAATGATGTAGAAGAAGAAAACACACTAGACCATGACTCTAACTATGACACAACCACCTAATGATGATCCTAGACCTCTTGGCACTACCTCTTCAACTCTTGGAAGATAGTCACTTGTACAAATTTTACAATGACTCTGTACAATGATACTTTTACATTGACTGTATGCAGTGCTGCCCACTTGTAGACTTCATGCAATGAACTTCTCGCTGTTGTTCTGCACCATGATTGCTGAGCTTGTCATGCTACCCTTTCTCACTCTTTAGAATATTAGATTATGCATTGAGGATTCTCTTGATGAATATATAATAATTGCAAAAAGTCTTCAAGGAAATACCAATGACATGATAATAGCAAAACTTACCTCATCCTGTAGAGCATATGTCAGTGCTAAACAAAAACAACAAATTAGAATAAAAAGAACCTAGTGCACTTAAGAGATGAACATGCATATACAGAAGATACTTACCTAGAGCTTACCTCTGCTGCATCATTTTGCTACGCCTTGATCTTTGTTGCCCTAGAAAGTCTGGTCCTTTGCACCCCTTGACAACATTTGAGCTAGTTTTTCTTCTTGCCTTCTAGTAGCACAATATTGGATCTGATGTATATCTATGATTTCAGATCCCCAATATGTGATCCTTAGTCCTGTATTAACCCTCTGGGCCTTCTTTCCAATTCCACAGGTTTGACCCAATTTAGATTCTTCAAGGAAAAGTTATGCCCAATCTCTCACAATGACCTAATTGTGGACTAGTCGAGTAGAGTGAACTTGTACGACGTGCTACCTGTCACGGTTTCGTCCTTTAGCTTTGAAATTGATGGAAAAAAAACTAAATTCCATGCACTATCCGCCACTTTTTATAGAATTCAAATCCGCGTTTCAGAGAGAGTTATGACATTTTTCCCAAGGTCACCTCTTTGAGATGAAATTAAGGATCTTGAAAAAACCCTAACTTCCACAGATCATATCTCCGAAAATGTAGTGAACCAAGATCTAAAATTTGATCATGATGTTGATCAAGATATTTTATCAAGCAAGTTTTAATTTTAGTGTCTAAGACTTCACAGAAATAAATTTATAGCGAAAATGCTACAATTGCTACTTTTGGAGGATATATGAGATTTCTTTTTATAGAGTTGAGAGAGGCTTCTATAGAGAATGTTGGAGGTATTTTAGGAGCTTAAAAAAATATTATTTATTGACTATTCAATGACCAAAATCAATGATGAATTCCATGCCACAACCCCATGGCATTTTAGCCCACTAATTGGGATTACTAACTTCAATCTTGAATACCTTACAAATCGTGAGGAATTACGAGGAGAGCTATATACCTATAGAAATATATTTTTGAGTAGAGAATTCCTATAAGGGTTATGGGGTGAGAAACCATGAATGATGATGCCCAATGTGCCATTTAATTTCAGGGTCATCCTTGGTGTTGCTTGGGTTGACATCAATGGCAACCTCATATCATATTTAGATCAATAATCTCCCCCTTTGGCATTGATGGCAACATAAGTACTCCCCCTGTGATTAGGGCACCTCTTCCTACTGCCTTCTCTCCCCCTTTGACATCAATGGAAAAGGGTAACCCCCCCTAACACACAACGATCCCGCAGACCTGTACACACTTCCACTCCCCATTTATTTCCTGAATAAGGAAAATATAATGAGAATTTGGGAGAATCCTCAGCTTCTGGTGAAGATATTCAAATGCTTCATGAGGTAAAGGTTTTGTGAAGATACCATTGATTTGTTCTTTTGTACCAACATATTCAAGTTTGATATTCTTTTTAGCGACTTGTTCTCTAACAAAATGATATTCGATCGGAATGTGTTTTGTTTTTGAATGCATGGCAAGATTCTTGGAGATGCTGATGGCATTGGTGTTATCACAAAAGATGGGAATAGGCTCACTAAATTGTACTTGAAGATCTTACAAAGCTTGTTTCAACCAAAGAACTTGAGTACAACAACATGTCACTACAACATATTCTGCTTCCGTAGTAGATAACGAGATTGAGGTTTTCTTTTTGCTCAACCATGATACAAGACAACCACCTAGATAGAATGTTGCTCCACTAGTACTCTTACGATCATCAACACCTCCTGCCCAATCTGTATCTATAAAGGCTTGAATAATGAGATTGTTGCCCTTGGGATGCCATAAGCTATATTCTATTGTGTCCTTTAAATATCTAAGAATTCTTTTGACAAAAATAATATGTGGTTCTTTTAGTGCTGCTTGGAATCTTGCTACTTGTCCAAATGCTTCCATGACATTTGGTCGGGACACTGTTACATATAGAATAATACCAATCATAGATATGTAAAACCTCTGATCCACATCCTTAAATGAGTATTTTATGCTCAATTTGCAACTTTTTACCATCAGAGTAAGGACAAGTTCACAATATTCCATTCTAGCAACAAGAGAAAATGTTTCTTCAAAATTGATTCCTTCAACTCGTGCACATCCTTTGCAGACTAATCTTGCCTTGTTACTGGTAAACTGCAATCCTTCAACTATTTTTCTCCCCCTGAACCTTTAATGAAACTAACATCTTGTTCAAACTACCTTCTATCAATCGTAGACTTGTACCATATACTTCTGCATAGACTCCTCCTGTACAAACATTAAGGAGTTAGCAAGCCAGATTGTTCAAAATAGTGAGTCACCTAACGAGCCACCTTGACTTGAGTCATTATCTAAAGCAACTGCTAATTCCTCATGACCTTTTGCTTTTACAAATCCTGAAAGCATAACTGCTGAAACCTTGTTATATGATTTGTCTTTCTATACCTGTTTCCTTTTCCAGGCCTTCTTATTCATGCACTCTCGAGCCATGCACCCATAGTTATGACACTTGAAGCATTCAATGTTGTCCATAGGCAATTCCATCTAATATCTACAACTATGAGCACTATGGCCATAGTTATGGGATTTGAAACATGCAATATTATCTCTTAAATGTTCAAATCTATTGATGTTTGGTGGAGCCCTAGGAGGCTCATGTTTGACAGATCTCCTAGAATTGTATTGGTTCCTAGGGTAAGTGAAACATTCTACAACTTTATGACCAAATTTTCCACATGAATAACAATAACCATGAAAAATATGTTGGTACCTGGATGGAAATTGTTGGGCCGCTAGTTTGTCATTATTATTATCACTCTTCAATGCTTATTCCATTCATTTCTACCATTCTTTATCACATCATTTATCACACTTTATCATATAATTCCATGATTTTATAATTATTTATGCTCTTATGATAAATATTATTTCTTCTCCTTTATTTTTTATAAATTAATGATTATTATGCATGATTTTACCAATGATGGTTTAATGAATTTGTTGAAACATCACTCACCATTTTAGCCTCCAAGATCTTTTCCAGATTGCAAATTTGATCTCCAACTCATTGTTAAATATTCCAACTTAGAAATTCGTTGGAATAAGAAGTGACAATTTTTCATTGAAGATTTCGGGAAAATGGAGAAGAATCGGGAAATTCTGAAACATGGGTTTTATCTAGAACGGACCGAATTAGTATGACTATGATTAGTTTTCCCAAATTCAGTATTTATTAAGAGAAATGGAGGGTTCTCCGAAGACAATTTAATTAGATTTTTTGTTGCGACCATTTTCCAAATTATTTCAGTTGCAATACTAAGTTTGACCTATTCCCATTGAATGTTGATAGAGAGATATTTGAGATATGATCTTGCTGATCAATTTGTTTGGAATAATCCAATTTTGTAATGGGAATCATTTTGTAATCATCTCTATTATAACTTCTCTTTGCTCTCTGTGTATTTAAATGAAAACAAAGATTAAAGAGAAGAGGATGATAATGGGGGATAATAGGATAGGATAGGAGGAGGAGATATAATGGAGAGATTTAACTTTTCGTTTGGGACAACAATTGTAATTTCAATATACAGAATGTTATTTTGAAGTACACATCATGTTGTAAATGACATTTGGATTTGATGAATAATATATAACTTGCATTGTTGTTCATTCAGATATTTTGAAGCAGCTAAGCAGTATCCGTTGGTGGCTAGGGCCCAGTCTCTGGTGGATCTTACTGTTGTTCCTTGTTTTATACTTTTCCATTTATTGCGAGTTTATTATGTTTTATATCTTTGTAGTTCATTTACTTTCCTTAATTTTGATTTCGTATACTCATTTCAGTAATTCGTAACTCTGTTAATTGATTTCATTTATGCATACCATGGATTGAATTAGTTATTAGTTAAGGAATTGTTTCTCGTTAATTAAGACAGAGTGTGATTAGTATAAATCCAATTGAAAGAGCTCAGTTACTACTACATTTCTTTCAGTTGATGTTATTTTCATTCAAATTGCTTGATTAATGTAGATCCAGCTGAAAGAGCTCAGTTACTATTACAATGCTCTCAGTTGATGTTGTTCCCATTTGAATTGCTTGCTTAAGATTGGATTATGGCTTTGCTTGAGATTAAGACTTGATGCTTAGATGTATTATTTCCTTTAAAAGTTACAACTTGAGATTTATGATTGCATCCATTTACTCTTGTATTAAATTTAATAGATTATCTTAAATCATTAATCTCTAGATTTATAACTTCCACATATTGTGTACACTCTTGAAACAAAAAGACCTACCCAAGTTGATAATTAATGTGAGGCAATTAGGAGTTTTAAAAGACACTTTTTTGCCCCCAAGATTTTTGGCGCCATTGCTAGGGAGAGTGTTTCCATTTCACATAGAGTGATGTATGTTTGATATTTGCTACTCAGAAAGGGTATTAAAAACGGAAGGTAAGAACCTACATAATGAGCAAGTAAAGTTCTTTCTCCTCCACCAATTTTTTAGCCAAATTTTATAGAAGTTGAAGAAGGTGTTTGATGTTTGTTTGCTGTGAAAGAATTGGGTATTAAAAATGGAAGGTAAGAACTTGCGTAACGAGCAAATAAAGTGCTTGCTCCTCCTCCTTCTTTTTCAGTAGAACTGCGTAGGAATTGAAGTAGGAATTTAAAGGTAGAATTTTTGAAAAAAATCTCATAATTCCACTCGAGTGGTGATGTAAGCACCACCCATTTCAATAACCAATTGACAGGAACATTTGAAGGAGGAGTCTCAAAGAAACACATGAAGAACATATTCTATTATGATAAGAAATGGTTCACATTTCTACTTTTGAATTCCCTATCAAAGATCTAGGAGAAGTGACACAAATGCATATAATTCCCCCTCTTCTCTACCAAATTTTCATGGTTTGGGAAATGAAGACCCAGATACATTTTTATTTGAGTTTGAAGTACTTTGTAGAGGATACAATTATTGTACTAATGATCAAAGGTTGAAAATGTTTTCTCTTACTCTAAAAGGAGCAACTCTCATATGGTTCATGAGCCTTGGTGGGAATTGCATCCAAACACGGGAGGACATGAAGAACGTATTCTTGAAGAAGTAAGAAGACTATTGCAAAGGCGATGAAGATATTTTCAATATGATACAAGGGGAAAATGAAAGCTTGGAGGACTATGTGGAGCGATTTCAATACAACCTTCAAAAATCAAAGCATAAGTTTTTGGAAAAAGAGATCTTAAAAACGCTCCTACTCAAAGGAATCAAAGATGAATTTTTAGAACTCTAAAATCTAATGGGAAAAGGTGATGTTTTTCAGTTATCATATGATGATGTTTGTAAATTATGCATAAGGTATTCAAGAGGAATCTCCAAGGCTGGTAAGAATTCTAGGGAAGTTTCTTCTTTCTTTTCCAAATCTATTACAAGAATATGAGATATAGGAGTTGAAATAAATGATTTAACTGAACATTCAAAAATTGATTTTATTAGCTCTTTGAATTCAAAATTAGATGTTTTGCAGGTTCAGAAAAATCAAGAAATTGAAGAAGCGTTTTTCCCTCATTACCGAAAGGAGCATCCCATAGATAATTATTCTTTCTTATCTAGGATGGAAGTAGCATATCAAAGAGATGGGGAAGTTGCAACAAGGTCAAAACCATGGAAATCGTGGCCTACATGTATGGTTCAAAACAAATTCTCTCCATTTGCTTACTTGCATAATCCATTATGGAATACTCGTGCTAGGGCAGCCATGTCAATATCAATATAACCCCCAACAATCTTGTCTACAAGTTTGGCATTGTTTATTTTATGATTGCATGACTACTCTCCCTCATCTTGTAGCACAAACACATCATCCATATTCTTCACCAGCTCTTCCACAGCATCCTGCTTGTCTATCAAAACCATCCACACAACCCAATCACCTACATGATCAAAATCCTCCATGCCCTACACAATTTTCTGCTCAACTCATTCCACACCCTCACCATAATAAACCAGTACAACATGCTTATAGTGTTGAACTGCAAAATTTACCTACCCTTCCCACCCATTCTATCTCACACGCACCATTACAGAAAAATTATATTGATATTGGGAATGTTTCAAATCCAAAAATTGTAGAAGTTATGAAAGAAAATGAGGTTTCTTCTAGCCTGTATCAACAAGTCGTTTTAAAAACTTGAGAACTTCATGATATGACGATTATGGGAAATCAATAAATTAAGGGATACATTGAAGATTGGTTTCACTCCATTTTGTAGCTTCATGTTCCGGATTATCCACAGTTTTAAGTTCATTCTGCCGACATTTCAAATCCCAAAGGGGGTCCATCATCAGGACAAATCAGATAGATAGAAGTGAAAGACAAATCACTCCATTTGTTTGCAGCATCACCCCATACTTCAACAATTTTTGGCACCATCTTTTCAAGGGAAGTTGGCTTCTCATACCCTACTATTTATTAACATGCATTTTTCAAATTTGGGTATGTACATACTTGAAGCCTTATTTCGAAAATGGCTCCACTAGAAGTACTCTTATATGAAATAATATTCATTTTTCAAATTAGAGTAGGTTAGTGTAAAAAAATAAAATAAGGACATAAATAAATACATTTTATTTTTATGTAAAAATAGGTGCTTTTGTTGCAAAACGTTGTGGAAATCAACATTGGTAATAAATGTTTTAATTAATTTGTTTATGTAGATGAATTATAATGGAAATAATAGTTCTACAAACACTCATATTCATTTTTATCACCCATTTGAAAAAATGCTTGAATATCATATTTTTTTGGCTTGTGGGTTTGATGCAATTTTTGAAAACACAGTCGGGAAAGTCATGTTTTGAGGGACCAAAAGTGAATATGTTAAAAACTTGTTTCTTTCCTAAGTAACCCTTGTTGTATACTTTCTAACCCAATTCAAATCACTCCATTTTGATTTGAAATGAAAAGTTATAATCAAAACATTGATTGGGCATCTAGTAGGTAGCTCAGGAACAAAGTTGGGATAGTCAGTTTTTGGAGTCTTAAATGACTATATTTTTAAAACCTGTTTCTAAGGTATATTCCCCTATGAATCTAGTTTACAAGAAAATTTTAATCAATCAATTTCAATATCGTATGAGAAAGTTATGACCAAAATACTGACTGTCTATCCTAAATTAGCACTCTTAAAACTCTATTTTTCTAGCTGTTCATTAAAGTATTGGACCCATCAATTATTCTTGTTTTTAAAACCTGTTTCTATTGGAGATAAATACATGAATATAATTTCATTTCCAATTTGAATATGCTCAATATGTTATCAAATGAAAAAGTTATGCTTAAAATATCAACTGTTGGTCTAAGTTGGGAAATCGAAAATGACTCTGTTATATAGGTCATTCTAAGTAAAATTGACATAGCATATCATTGAATTATTAAAAAATGTTTCTATTGGTAATATATCTTTGAATTATCTCTCATTTTGCTTTTGAATCACTCAAATTGGATGAAAAACAAAGAAGTTATGATTAAAACACTGCAGGTTAGCATGATTGGCCACTGCTCTCCCACAGGTAATAAATTAATTTTACTTTGTTATTTTTTTTCCATGAATTTGTTTTACAAAGTAAATACTTATTAATTTTTTTGCATAATTCTTGGAATAGAGGTGCCTGATCACCTCTCTTTTTCCATGGTTTCATGTTTTATTGCATGTAGACAATCGTTTTTTGCAGGTCTTAGGAGAATAAAAAAGGTCAATTTATGGACGAGCGATTCTTGAAAGAAATTTTGATGAAAAAAGGGAACTTCATCCAATTCATTACCTAACAGATTCAACAGAAGAAATGATGAATTGATTTCCTGAAGATCATGTCACTGCTGCCAAAACATTTTTCCCAAGAAGTCATTTTGTTTCAATTGATAGATTGATATTCCATTAGGAAATAACATCATAGTGTTGTAACTTAATATATTTATTTATATACTATTTTTTAAATAATTTTTTTATTTTTTAATTTTTTTTTTAATTTTTTTATTTCTCTTATGTTTTTGTGTTTCAGGTGTTGTTTCCTTCAAATTGTAGTTTCCGATTCATTGGCGTTGAAAAATAAGGACCCCACCATGCAAGTTTTAATTGCAGAAGGCAATCCTTTGGCATCTTGATTTTTGTAAAAAGTTATTTCTTTTTATAAAAATTGTAAATATGATTGTTTTGTGTGTTTTTTCTCTGTTTGTTTGCTTTTCCCTCTTGGGAACAACTCTTTGTTGCATTTTTGTTGTTCAGTCTTGAGAACAACACTTTTTTCCGTTTTTGTTGTTCCCTCTTGCGAACAACACTTTTTGAATTTTTGCTGCTCCCACTTTGGAACAAAATTTTTTGTGTGTTTTTTCTATTCCCTCTTTAGAACAACACTTTTTTTCATTTTTGTTGTTCCCTCTTGGGGACAACACTTTTTGAGTGTTTTAGCTGTTCCCTCTAGGGAACAACACTTTTTGAGTTTTTTTTTGCTGTTCCCTCTAAGGAACAAAACTTTTTGAGTGTTTTGTTGTTCCTTCTAGGGGACAACACTTTTTTTGAGTTTTTTGTTGTTCCCTCTTGTGAACAACACTTTTTCAGTTCTTTTTGTTGTTCCCTCTTGGGAACAACACTTTTTCAGTGCTTTTTGTTGTTCTCTCTTGGGGACGACACTGCTTTGAGTTTTTTTGTTGTTCCCTCTTGGGGACAACACTTTTTGAGTTTTTTTGTTGTTCCCTTTACGGAAAAACACTTTTTTAGTGTTTTTGCTATTCCTTCTAGTGGACAACACTTTTTTGACTTTTTTTTTGTTGGTCCCACTTGGGGAGAACACCATTTTGAGTTTGTTTGTTGTTCCATCTAGGGAACACCACTTTTTGAGTGTTTTGTTGTTCCTTCTTGGGAACAACACTTTTTTGAGTTTTTTTGTTGTTCCCCCTTAGGAACAACACTTTTTTGAGTTTGTTTGTTGTTCCCTCTAGGGAACAACACTTTTTAAGTTTTTTTGTTGTTCCCTCTCGCAGACAACACTTTTTGAGTTCTTTTGCTGTTCCCTTTAGGGAATAACTCTTTTTAAGCGTTTTTGTTGTTCCTTGTAGGGGACAACACTTTTTTGAGATCTTTTTGCTCTTCCCTTTTGGGGACAACACTATTTTGAGTTTTTGTTGTTCCCTCTTGGAACAACACTTTTTGAGTTTTTGTTGTTCCCTCTTGGGAACAACACTTTTTTGAGTTTTCGCTATTCCCCCTTTGGAACAACACTTTTTGCATTTTCCCTATTCCCTCTTGGGAACAACACTTTTCTTCATTTTTGTTGTTCCCTTTTGGGAACAACACTTTTCTACATTTTTGTTGTTCCCTTTTGGGAACAACACTTTTGTGTGTTTTTGCTGTTCCCTTTTGGGAACAACACTTCTCTGTGTTTTTGCTTCCAACTTTTGAACAACACTTTTTGTGTGTTTACTGTTCCAACTTTGGAACAACACATTTTGTTCTTTATTGTTCAAACTTTTTAACAACACCTTTTTCTCTTAGCATGTTTTTTCTGTTCCCACTTTTGAACAACTATTGTTCCATCTTTGAAACAACATTTTTGCTTCTTCTCAAGTTTTGTGTTTTGTGAATAATTCTTCCTTCCTCTGGTGGGATTATTCCTATCTCATCCCAGCCCCATTTTTCTGATTCCCTTTCATGCCATGAAGTACAATACTTTTATGAGGACAAGAATTATGGAGTCTATTGAGGTAGGTGAATACCCTTAACATTACGATTTTTAGCAGGACAACTTCTGAATGAGAGATTATTTTTAAGAAAAGGGGCACAACTATTTATATACTACTTTACTACATCATTTTATGCTATACACGATATTGATTGATCATCTTAATACCATGCTGGTTCCACTTTTCCTAGTTATAATCTTCTTTGTCTATAATAAATGAGATTATGGGTATATTTTTCTTCTATTAACATGTTCAACTTCTTCCACCATCCCTACTCTTAAGGAGTACTGAGCGTCCCTCTATTTATCATCAAAATGTGTAATAACAACAAAATTTTGCCTACAGATAGAGGATAGGGGTTCTCATTAAGAGCCAGCCTACCATGTTCATAAGGATGTAGTGAAGTGACATTCCCACTATGGCCACCACACCAGGGTTATGATCCATTGGATAGCCAAAAGATCCTTGGAACAGGAGGTCTCATCACGAGCTGTCCTGATCACGTTTGCTACATCTCGGTGAATGGAAGCGTGGTTATCTGGTTACCATGCTAGCACACTGATCTCTTCTATAGAACAACATTGGAACTCTCCATTTATAAATTGAAGATCTTGGCTCATATGGGTTAAAAAGCAACCCTACTGAGGCTATGGATGTCTACTGGCGGTAGAGGCTCTACTTATGGTATTGAAGTTATATCTTATCATCAATTATTACTATAATACTCTCTTCTTATTCTCTATTTTTATCAGAGAAGTTATTTCCTTAATTTTTCTGTGTTTTGAACCTTTACGCATGAGAAATTGTTTTCCGATCAATCACATCATTCTCAGCTAGAATATCATCAACAAAGCATCTTCTTGGCATATTGCTGCCCTTTTTCTTTTTCACATAACTTATCATCAATCCAAAGCATCATATCTCTTATTCATAACTATCTTTACACATTATGCTCTCATTATAACCATACCTCTTGTCGTCCTATCATTGATATGTGTACTCTGCTTCATTTACTGTTGTACTGTTCATTCCCTTTCCTTGCCATCAGAACAACACTTTTCCTATGCTTTATGGTCATGAACGCCCTTTTCTAATTGGAGGGAGAAGGTATGCATTATGGGATAGCATGCGATATAATTACTGAACTTTGCCATAACTAGTTGATTTGACAAAATATTAGTATTGCATTTATACAAAAGTTTTTTCTGATTGAAATTTTTGCACATGGCTTCTTTGTTGTTGTTCAAAACTAAAACTGTGGAGTCAAGAAATTTGCATGCAAAATAGTGACTTGTTTATAGGAGAACAACAAGTATGGGGGGAAACTCGCTTTGCAGCATGGCCACACTATTGCAACTGGCTCGAGTCGCGAACGTGAATAATTGTTCAGACATGATGTGCTTTCCTGGATTCCACCTTTTGCATCACTTTCAACATTAACTCAGCATACATCAGCTTCAACAAATGCCAGTCCATACATGTAATTCCACATTTTTTTTGGAGATAAAACTTGAGGTAAAGTATCATACTTTTCTGATGTATTATGAATTTAGGAGAATTTCATGCAAAATCCATTGAGCATTATTTATCATCATTCGTTCCACATTTTTACCACTTCCCATTTTTCAGGGACAGAATCTTTCAGTTTGGGGGAGTGTTCCTTTCATTTATTTATTTATTATGACCATGCCATTAATATTCTGTATCATCCATTGATATTTTTATTCATTCTCAACACCTCCCTTATTCCATGTTGTTTTACACCAAGCATAGATTTCAACAGATTTTAGCAACCACCTTAATTTATTTTCTAGCATTGCATGAGGGCATGCTAACTCTCCAGTTTGGGGGAGGAATTTCTACACATGATGAATGTTTTCTACTTTATTTCTCATTGAAGGCATACAATTTCATTTTTATATAGTGCAAAAATTGATTAGTGTATATATTTAAAACTATGAATTGAATTCTTGTGACTTTTGGATAGCAAAGAGGTATCATTAAAATACACAAACCTAGAAAATTTCAAGTTAAATTAGTTTGTCAAATTTCAGATATCATGCACTATCACCTACAACCATTTTTCTTATATCTCATGATCCCTGCATAAAACCGATCTGATTTTGGATTAGAGAAGTATTAATATAGTAGAAATCTATTTGCAAAATTTCAGCAAAATCTAGTTTGTAGTTTTTGAGAAAATGGTTAATGAAGTTTGTTGTTACTTATATTATATTTTGCTACAACTTCATATACATATATTTGAACATCAATGTAAAAATTGTTACACCTTCATCAACATTACTAAAATTGAATATTCATTGTTTGAGGAAGAGGTCATTTGTTCCATCCATTTCATGAGTTGGGATGAACATTTTTTGTATTATTGCTTGGTTAATATAGAGGCTTTGGGTTGCATGAGGACATGCAATATATTCAGTTTGGGGGTATGTTGGGCCGCTAGTTTCTCATTATTATTATCACTCTGTAATGCCTATTTCATTCATTTCTATCATTCTTTATCATGTCGGTTATCATACTTTATCATATAATTCCATTTTATAATTATTTATGATCTTATAGATAAATATTATTTCTTCCCCTTTATTTTTAATACATTAATGATTATTATGCATCAATTTACCAATGATGGTTTGTTGACATCTAATCAGAGGGATTGGGTGTACAACTATAATTAATGTAAATATATAATAGAGAAGATAGAGAGTCATAGGGAGATGAACTGAATAGTCACTCCCTCTTGTATATAATAATGAACAACCTGAATGAATAAAAGAGTTCTGATTTGAGGAGTTACGTCTTGGTCTGACATGGTATCAGAGTAGGTGCCATTTTTCAACTTTATTTTTAATTTCTAACTCCTATTTTGTTTTACCTTTGTGTTGCATCTTTTGCAGGTTGACATCTTTGTCAAATCCCTGTGAAATCTCATTTATCGTTTAATACATTCGTTGAAGTGCATTGCATTGGAGCTAGCTGTTGAAGCTGAAGGTGCTATAATGACTTGGATTTCCTCCTGGTTTGAGTATGGTATATATACCCTTTCACATTGGAGAACCATATATCCTTTTTCGTATTCACATATATCCTTTTTCATATTCCCTTGAGCTGGATCTCAAGTATTATAAACCCATATATATAAATATCATCGAGTCTGCTTTTTAATCAAATATCACAAATCTCTTGCCTCGATCAATACCGCTGCATGTTTGTGATGCGATCATACCCTTCATTAAACTTGCTAAGACACAGTTCCCGAGGTTTCACTTTATCTGGCTCATTCTCCACCATTAATCTCAACCTCCAGATCCAACGGCTAACATTGATTTTGGGGGGGACCACTTGCACGGTGGTTACCTGCCTGAAAAGTTCCTTTTAATCTCCATAGTTGATCATCACCTCAAAATCTAACGGTTTATAGTGATTTCATGTGCATTAGTTTCACGAGAGTTACCTGCCTGATATGAGCAGTTTTTCTCTATCCCCTAGTCGCTATGTGTCAATTTCTTAGTGGAATTGGGTGCTCCCCTCTCAATACCACTTACCATTTTTTATTCGCTCGAAATCTCGCTTGTAACCTAAAATCCACCTTTAGCCGTGGTTATCACCCCAACTTGTTTTGCGTGCGATAACCGTTGATCACTTACCATTGACGACCCTCCTCCATTCATGTCCTCTACTCATCTCCTTCGTTCATCTCTTAACACCATTCATCTGTCCACTATTCGTCTCTTAAATGTCAAACTCTTGTATACAGGTGAAAGAAGGCAATACCAAGTTGAACACTGTTGGTATAACGATATGCATTCAATCATATCTATTGTGGGAATAGTTCTCACTAGCAAGGAGAATTATCCTGAATGGTTGTGGAAAATCCAACACACTCATTTTTAATGAGCTATGGAAAGGAGTGTGTGTTGGAGAAAGAGACAAAGCATAAGTCTAGCCTACCTCAGAGAAGGAGCTTGCCATTTGGGAAAATAAGAACAACAAAGCCTATGCATTGATTACAGCATCAGTAAGTGAAGAGGTAAGTCGACACATTTTTCCATTTTCAAATGCATTTGAATCCTTACAAAAGCTGAAGGAACTCTATGACTCACACTCTGCACTTAACGTTTTTCAACTCATGATTAAACTCTTCACCCTTGAATTACAAAATAATGATCCTCTTTCTCTTGCATCCAAAGTAAAATCTATAATGCATGATATCAAAGTCACTAAGTTTGAATTGGATATTCCTCTGATCGCTTTTTTGAAGGCACTTTATCCTACTTACTCTAGTTATCTTGAGTCATTGCAAGCAAATGGAAATCTCAAAGATATTACCTTTGACTCCGTTGTAAAGAAAATTTCTGAAAGAGAGAAAGCTTTTGGAAAGAAGACAACCCCTGAATCTTCTAAAGAGGTTGTGTGTCTTGCTCATAAAGAAAAGAATCTTGCCCAAGATTCTTCCAGAGGAAGAGGTGGTCAAAGAGGAAGTGGAAGATATTTGGGGGGTAGACACTCTTAAGAAGGAAATTTAGATTTGTATTGCGTACGTTGCAAAAGAAATGGATCACATGATGCCTCCACATGTAAGTTACCTTGGGACAAAATTGAGCAGTGAAGAAACCAACCCAAAGGTAAAACTAATGACACAAACAAAGTTAAAGCACCTGAATCCACTCATTATGTTGTAGCACAATGTAATATTGGAGTAAATGAAGACTTATTTAGTGCTTCACTTTCTTCTTAAAAAAATTATTGGTTTCTTGATTCAGGAGCAACTTGCCACATGACTCATAGGAAAGATTTTTTTGAAGAATTTACTGACAATGTTGATGGAGGAGTATACTTTGTAGACGAATCAAAACTCAAGCCATAAGGGCTAGGCACAATCAGGCTTAAATTGCCTGGTCTTCCAGACTTTCTTCTGCATCATGTTCTATTCTCCCACAACTGAGGAGAAACTTGTTTTCCTTGGTCCACATCTACCAGCACGGTCACTCAATTCATATGTTTGATGGAAATCTTGAGGTGAGAAAAGCATCTGACCGCTCACTTGTCATGATAGGGATAGAAGAAGAAAGGCTTCTCAAGCTACAGGGTACCTCTACTCATGCACAAAATTTCTCATACAATTCTGACTATGAAGAAGGTACACTTCCATCAAGTTTATTATGGCATGCTAGATTTGGACATTTGAACTATGACAGCCTCCACTTATTGAAGAAAAATGGTGTTTTTTGTTTACCTACAATTCCTAAGAAGCTTAAGCAATTTGATGCTTTCATTCTAGGAAAGCATAACAAACAGTCCTTTCATGATTCACACTCCAGAGCACATAGAAAACTTGAACTCTTTCATTCAGATTTATGTGTTCCAATGCATGTCTCTTTTGAAAATGGAAATAAATATATGATGACATTTATTGATGACTACACCAGAATGTGTTGGGTTTATTTATTGAAGAACAAATTTGATTCTTTTCAAACATTCAAGAACTTTCGTACATGGATTGAAAATGATGCACAATCTCATGTTGGCTTTATTCTCACTGATAATGGAAAAGAATACACTTCAAATGAATTTGAAAACTATCTTCACCAACATGGGATCAAACATAAAACAATTGTGCCTTATAATCCCCAATAGAATGGAGTAGTTGAAATAATGAACAGGATAATCTTAAATATGGTACACTCCATGTTGTTCTTCAAAAATGTAAAAATGATGTTTTGGGCTGATGCAGTTCTATGTGATGTATATATAAATAATAGATGTCCATCTAATGCTATCAAAAACAAGACTCCTTATGAAATGTGGTATGGGCACATTCCTTCAGTAAAGCATCTTAGGGTCTTTGGTTCCACCTGTTATGCCTTGATACCAAAGGTACATAGAAACAAACTTGGTGCAATAAGTCGTAAGTGTATCTTCCTGGGGTATTCAAACACCTCCAAAGCATACCATCTCTATGATGAAGCCAACAAAAAGTTTGTTGTATCTAGAGATTTAATCTTTCTTGAATCATCCAAAACTGACAATGTTGTTGAAAGGCAACTAGAATTCTTGGATAGATTCACAAATGCAAAATCATTTCAAGAATTTGATAATTAGATTCCACATCTTGAAGGGGGGATTCCCATACTAGATCAATCTGTGGAATCTTCTTCTAAAGCACTCTCTCGCCTACATGAAACTCCAACAACGGATGATACTTTGAGTGATGTGATTGACATAATTGGAAGACTCAATCTTGAGTCAGTCCCAACTCAATCAACAGAGTACCCTGGACCATCTGAGAAAGGTTCCCCAAAGTGGCTAATGAATACACTTGAAAGTGTTCATTCTAATGAGGTTGGAAAGACAGGAACTAGAAATTCAAACTAGAAAAATGGAGGTAATGTAGATGGCTCTGATTCACTTGTTGATATGGATGTTTCTTATGATTGTGAATTCAATTTGTTTACAGATTTTGAACCAACTTCCTTCAAAGAAGTTGCTTCTCATGATGAATGGAAAGAAGCAATGCAAAAAGAGTATGATGCCTTGATAAAGAATGGCACTTGGAAGCTTCTTGATCCTCCATTGGGGACCAAACTAATTGGCTGCAAGTGGGTCTACAAGAACAAATATAAAGCTGATGGCTCACTTGACAAGCACAAAGCTAGGCTTGTGGCAAAAGGTTTTCCACAAAAGGAAGGGATCGATTGTGAGGAAACTTTTGCCTCCACAACAAAATGGGCTACCATCCGGATACTCTTTGCCCTAGTAGCTTAGAACAGTTAGAAAGTCCATCAAATGGATGTAAAAGTTGATTTCTTGAATGGATATATAAAAGAAAATGATTTTATGTCCCAGCCTAAAGGATTTGTTGTGAAAGGACATGAACATAAAGTATGCAAACTTGTGAAATACTTGTATGGCCTCAAACAAGAACCAAAAGCCCGGTATCAAAAAATGATTGAGGATCTTCTGAAACTAAATTTAAAACATTATGATCTTGATGATGCAACTTTGTTTGTCAAGAAAGTTGGAAAAACAGTTGTATATCTTGTGGTATATGTAGATGATCTTTTGATGACAGGGAACAATGAAAACTACATTGTATCCATTACTATCTTGGTATTGAAGTAACTCAACATCCGAAGTCCATATTCCTTTCTCAAAAGAAGTACATTGGAGACTTGTTGAATAGGTTTGGCATGAATCAATGAAATCCTTTGACTACTGCAATGGAACAAAACTTAAAGCTCACATCCATTGAAGGAAAAGAATTTGAGGATGCAACAAAGTATAGACAACTTGTAGGAAGTCTCAACTACCTAACCATTACCAGACCAAACATTTCATTTGTTATTGGAATCCTCTCCAGATTTATGCAAAAGCATTGTGAGGGACATTGGTTTGCTCCAAAGAGAGTTCTAAAGTACTTGAGGGGAACTCAAGACTTTGGAATCAAGTATACACAGGTGGGCGACTTCAACTTAATTAGATACTCTGATTTAGACTTCGATGGAGATAAAGAAACTAGGGTATCTACTTCAAGTTATGCTATGAGTCTTGGATCAGGAGTTGTCACCTAGAGATCACACAAACAATAAGTTCCAATAGATTCCACAACAGAGGCAAAATATGTGGCAGTAGTTGAGGCAATAAAAGAAATTGTGTGGCTCAGGAAAGTTCTTAATGATTTGCAGGTAAAACAAGTACAATTGACTCCACTCATGATTGACAATACCTTTGCAATAATGTTGGCCAAGAACCCAAAGTTCCATGCTCAAAAGAAGCACATCAATACTAAATATCATCTGATTTGACCTCATGTTTAGGCCAAAACAATCCATCTCTGCCATTGTTCCACTAATGAGAAAATTGTAGACATCTTCACCAAAGCACTTGGAAGAGGAAAGCTTGAAAGATTTAGAATGATTCTTGGACTCACCAACATCCCTTTAGATTAAGGGCGGGAATGTTGACACCTAATAAGAGGGGTTGGGTGTACAAATATAATTAATGTAAATAAATAATAGAGAAGATAGAGAGTCATCGGGAGATGAACCGAACAATCACTCCCTCTTGTATATAATAATGAACAACTTGAATAAATAATAGAGTTATGATTTGAGGAGTTACCTCTTGGTCTGACATGGTTTAATGGTTTTGTTGAAACATCACTCACCATTTTATCCTCCAAGACCTTTTCTAGAATGAAAATTTGATTTCTAGCTCATTATTAAATATTCCAACTCAAAAATTCTCTGGAATAAGAAGTGACAATTTTGTATTAAACGTTTCGGGAAAATGAAGAAGAATCTAGAAAATCTGAAACATGGGTTTTGTCTAGAATGGACTGAATTAGTTTTGTTATCTGTAGTTTTCCCAAATTCGATTTGTATTAAGAATAATGGAAGGTTCTCCAAAGATGATTTTCTCAAATTTGTTGTTGCGGCCATTTTCAAAATTATTTCAGTTGCAATACCAAATTTGACCTGTTCCTGTTGAATGTTGATGGAGAGATATTTCAGATATGATCTTGCCGATCAATTTGTTTGGAACAATCCAATTTTGTAATGGGAATAATTTTTTAATCATATCTATTGTAAATTCTCTTTTCTCTCTGTGTATTTAAATGAAAACAAAGATCAAAGAGAGGAGGATGATAATGGGGAATAATAGGATAGGATAGGAGGAGGAGATATAATGGAGAGATTTAAATTTTGGCTTGGGACCTCAATTGTAATATCAATATATAGAATGTTATTTTGAAGGACACATCATGTTGTAAATGACATTTAGATTTGATGAACAATATATAACTTGTGTTGTTGTTCATTCAGATATTCTGAAGTAGCTAAGCAGTATCCGCTGGTGGCTAGGGCCTGGTCTCTGGCGGATCTTATTGTTGTTCCTTATTTTATACTTTTCCATTTCCCGCGAGTTTAATTTTTTATATCTTTGTAGTTGGTTTACTTTCCATAATTCTAATTTTGTATACTCATTTCAGTAATTTGCAATTTTTTTAATTGATTTCATTTATGCATACTGTGGATTGAATTAGTTATTAGTTAAGGAATTGTTTCTCATTAATTAAGACAGAGTGTGATTAGTATAGATCTAGTTGAAAGAGCTCAGTTACTACTACAATGCTCTTAGTTGATGTTATTCCTATTTGCATTGTTTGATTAATGTAGATCCAGCTGAAAGAGCTCAGTCACTGCTACAGTGCTCTCGATTGATGTTATTCCCATTTGAATTGCTTGCTTAAGATTGGATTATGGTTTTTCTTGAGATTAAGTCCTGATGCTTAGATGTATTATTTCCTTTCAAAAGTTACAACTTGAGATTTATGATTGCATCTGTTTACTCTTGTATTGAATTTAATAGATTATCTTAAATCATTACTCTCTAGATTTATAGCTTGCACATATTGTGTACACTCTTGAAACAAAAATACTTACCCAGGTTGATAATTAATGTGAGGCAATTAGGAGTTTTACAAGACACCTTTTTGCACCCAACATAAATCTTCATCGGTGAATTTTCTTCCAAGGTTGTTCTTGCGAATCTTGTCCAATGAAGTCTACATGCCTGTTAGATCTCATGGGTTCATTATATTTTGTTGTAGAACGTCCTACTTCTTCTTCTTTGTAATTCAGGCCAGTTTTTTCATTATAAGATCATTGATTGTTGATGAGTTCTTCAATGCCCTTGAGCTGCTGGCATAGTTTTGGACAATGTTTTCCTTCTTCACTTCCTTACGTAGCGAGACTACCTCGGCTTCTAATGCTTCCCTTTCTCGGTTGCTTTCTTCCAACTTCTTTTGAAGTGACTTTTCAATACATTTGTGTTCTTCAACTTCAACTTTGAGACCTTTAAC
The DNA here is from genome assembly GCA_000404065.3 of Pinus taeda. Lineage (NCBI taxonomy): Eukaryota > Viridiplantae > Streptophyta > Pinopsida > Pinales > Pinaceae > Pinus > Pinus taeda. The sequence goes on along the minus strand of APFE030697082.1, from coordinate 71,112 downwards.
TTGTTCTTCAAGAGTATTGGAATGAATCTTCTTAGACTTGAGCTCCTTTATAAGCTTGATTTCCTCTTTAGAGAATTCTTCTATGGTCAAAACTTCTTCTTCGTTGTTTGATACCTCTCGTTTACTGTGCTTAGCCATAAACAATACTCTCTCATTGGCTTCTTCTTCACTGTCACTATCTTCATTGGATGATGAACTATCTTCTTTAGAGAGAAATTTCCATTTGAATCCTTTCTTCTTGCCATTTTTTTGTTTTCTTGTAAAGTAAGCAAATTCTCCATCTGAAAAACCTTCTTCATCATCTTCCCTTTCTTCACACTTGCAGGTGCAGGTCTTTACCTTCTTCATTAAGTCCCATTTCATACGCTATGATAACTCCATGTAATTCCTCTTTGCTATGTTTGGCCATATTTTCACTGTATTCTAAGACCGATACCTTTGGGTTGAATCTTCCTGGTAACATTCTAAGAATCTTTCGTATAATAGTCTTCTCATCAACAAGCTCTCCCAATCCTTCTAGAGTGTTGGTTATTTCATTCTGAGTTGCTCAAATTTTTCTATGTAGATTTGAATCTCTGCCTCTTTGACATTTGAGTCACCTACATATATATTCTTAAGCTTGTCCCAATTTTTTTTGGCAGTTTTACAACCCAACACCTTATGATAAGAATATTCAATAAGTCCACTGATAATAATATTCTTTGCTTTTGCATCATTTACCAAATTCTTCTTACCTTTTTTATCCATGGTTCGTGTAAAGCCATTTTGAATAGTGTCCCATACTTCTTAACCTTGCGCTAAGAGATATAAATCCATTATTCATTTCGAGAGTGCATAATTATTTCCATTGAACATAGGTACACCATTCTTGGTATGCTCCATGATCTTCTTCCAGTTGTTAAACTGCTATTAAAGGAACCAAGCTTTGATACCAATTGTTGGAAATACAAAGGG
>APFE030697082.1:17301-65519 GCA_000404065.3 Pinus taeda | reverse complement strand
AAAAAACTGCTAAAAATAGTAAATTGTGCTACAATTACGGAAACTGAAAAACTGAAAGAGACAAATGTGGGGGTCCAAATGGGATAGGTGGGTGGCCACCAACATCCACCTGGATCATTCTTTAATCTTAAACTCCAATTGAAAAGAAATCTCTAACTTCCTAGAATCTAGAAAAGCATTCTTCTCCATATCCCACTAGATGGATGCTCCAATTCCCAAGATTCTTCAGTAGTCAACTGAACGGATGCCCCAACACCCAATGAGCTACAACTCACCCTAGCACCACCCTATGACCCTGAAGTTCTCATAGGTTTGAACCTGTTGGTGACTTCATGCACCAGACTAGCACCATCCTACCACCCTATAGAAGAACAAAAGAAGAATGGACTCCTGTATCAGCAAAAATGGTCCACTTTACAATGATATAGAATGATGTAGAAGAAGAAAACACACTAGACCATAACCCCAACTATGACACAACCACCTAATGATGATCCTGGACCTCCAAACACTGCCTCTTCAACTCTTGGCAGATAGACACTTGTAAAACTTTTACAATGATGCTTTTACAATGACTCTGCACAATGATACTTTTACAATGACTGTATGCACTGCTACCCACTTGAAGACTTCATGTGGTGAGCTTCTTGCTGTTGTTCTGCACCTTGATTGTTTGTCTTGTCATTCTACCATTTCTCACTCTTCAGAACATTAGATTATGCATTGAGTTTTCTCTCGATGAATATATAATACCAGCAATAAGTCTTCAAGGAAATACCCATGCCATGATAATAACAAAACTTACCTCATCTTGTAGAGCATAGGTCAGTGCTAAACAAAAACAAAAAATTAGAATAAAAATAACCTAATGAACTTAAGAGACGAACATGCATATACAAAATATACTTACCTAGAGCTTACCTCTGCTGCATCATTTTGTTGCACGTTTCTCTTTGCTTCCCTAGAAAGTCTGGTCCTTTGCACCCCTTGACAACACATGAGCTAGTTTTTTTCTTGCCTTCTAGGAGCACAATATTGAATTTGATGTATCTATGTGATTTTAGATCCCCAATATATGATCTCCGGTCCTATAGTATCCCTCTGAGTCTTCGTTCCAATGCCATAGGTCTGACACAATTTGGACTCTTCAAGGCAAAGTTATGCCCAATTTATCACGATGACCTAATTATGGACTAGTTCAGTAGAGAAAAGTTGTACAGCATGCCACATGTCACTGTTTCCTCATGTGGCTCCGAAATTGATACACATAAAACTATAGTCTGTGTACTATCTGCCACTATTTACATAATTCCAATCCTCTTCTCTGAGAGAGAGTTATGATGATTGTCGCAAGGTCACCTCTTTGATATGAAATTCAGGAGCCTGCAAAAGCCCTAAATTTCACAGCTCATATATCCAAAAATATAGCAAACCAAGATCTGAAATTCAATCAAGACATTAAACTAGATTTCGGTTCAAATGGGTTTTAATTTGAGCATCTAAGACTTCATAGAAATAAAGTTATAGTGGAAATTCCACGATCACTACTTTTGGAGGATATATGAGATTTCTTTTTAAAGAGTTGAGATGGGCTTCTATAGAGAATGTTGGAGGGATTTTAGGAGCTTAAAAGATTATTAATTATTGACTATTCAATGACCAAAAGCAATGATAAATTCCATGCCATAATCCCATGGGGTTTTAGCCCACTAATGTTGGTTACTAACTTCAATCTTGAATAACTTACAAACCGTGAGGAATTACGAGGAGAGTTATATAGCAATAGAAAGATATTTTTGAGTAGATTATTCCTATAATGATTATGAGGCAAGAAACCATGAATGATGATGCTAAATGTTCCATGGAATTTCAGGGTAATCCTTGGTGCTGCTTGAGTTGACATCAATGACAACCTCTGATCATCTTTAGATCAACAGGATACTACCCCAGTCAACTCACACCTATGCAGAATACAATCAATAGGGTTAAACAATATCAGCCCCCTTAGGGAGGCTCATATCCCCCCCCATAGTGAAACCAATACTCCTATAGGAATACAAACATAATATCCTCTTCCCTAAATCCATACATTAATAAGGGACAAGGAAACCAATATTATTCTTTGCTTCCACAATAACAAAATAACCCACCAACGCAAAATAATGAAAGGTTCAATATAGTGCAACCTTCTCTTGCTTCAAAGAAAAAATGTGAGGAGCAGCTAAATGCAGCTAACCCTCTGAATGTTGCTAAGAAAAACCTAAAAATAAGCCAAAGGGAGAACTTGAATAGGAGGGAAGAAACTAGTAGCAACCCCCATCGGCATCGAGAAGGGAAAAACCTAACCATAATAAAAAAGAGGGGTTGACCAACAATAAATCATAGAAATAAGGTAAGAACACAAGTCTATGGACTAATTATTCATGTGTTATCTCTTGGAAATACAGTCATTATACCCACCATTGTCCTCAAATTCTTTACATAAAAATGATACACGACAGTAGGGGGCAAGGAGCTCAACAAACTGTAGTAATGTAAGATCCCTTCCCTCATCAGGGAGTGGTTAACACTCAACAACAAGCACCCCCCTCTCATCCATCTAGAGGGAACCCCATAACAATTATAATCATGAAATTTTCATGACAAGAGAAGATATCCTCCTACAAACATGAAAGAAAAGTTATGAAGCTTCCCTAGAGCCAAATCTGTCCACCTCAACCATGACAATACCTGCATGTTCTTTGACCATTCATTGACCTTTTGTAGAATCAATTGCTAAAATGGTTAAAGGACCTTTATGGCGTGTGGGACATAACTGAAAACTACTCATAGCTACAACATAGTCAATGAATTAGAACAAACACCATCAGCTAACTCAGCATTAGAGGTCTTGTAAACATGCCCAACCCAATGGCAAGCCTTAATTTATACTCTAGGAATGATCGACCCGTACGATTCTTGCCTAATAGTCTTCAACTTGCATAAAGTTACTCCACGTCTACCATCAATTGTTGCTTTCTAAATTCTAGTCTCAGTCCAAAACATTAACATTCATCATTGCATTTTTGACAAATGGGCATCCACATGTATCATGTCAAAATCTATTTGGTAGAAGTAGGGATCTCCTAAACTCAAGCCTTTTGAAATCATGATTAAAGCATACAATAGGAGCCCTTCTTCTCCCATTGGCCTATTCCCTAATGTGCCAGTTAAGTTGGCTGGAAAAAAATGTGTTAATAGACAATGAAGTACTATACACCCAATTGTATTTTACCATCCTACTAGGCCAAAGATACATGTATGGGATGCTAACAGTCACCTCATCGATGTTTAGAATAATGATGTTCCCCCATGATGAAAAAATCATTGCTATCGATCAAATCACATACTATGATATGACAACCTTACGCACACCTGCCAGTGTGTTACCCTTAGTCTCATCTTTCCATGAGTTGATCACTACTTACACTTAGCTTAGTGATGGATAGTTGAAGCCAACAACACTCCTAGGGAAATTCCCATGAGAGGCTCCAGTGAAGTAAGACATTTCCCAAAATTCTGTAGCATTGGTGTGCATGATGACCTCATCAACCACCACCCAAACTTAGGAACTGGTTTTAGACACCGCGTACTCTACAACTTTCGATTCCATGTCCCTACTTCACACCATTACACAGAAACACATTTTCCCCCCCACCTAGCTTTGTCTTGTACCAAGTCATGGAAACCCTTGCATTACCAAATATGGCTCTCATGATACTAGTATAGTATTTGGTCCCAGTGACCATGTCTAATGATCTAAGAAATACCCTGATAGGTAGTCCCCCTATGCCTTCACCTTAGGAAACCATCCCTACTCAAAAATTTCTTGCAACAAAACCAGTGAGGGCTAGAAGGAAGGCCAAACAAAAAGGTAAAAGAGGCGAAACCTTAAACTCCTCTAGGTCTCTACAACCCTATACGTTATGTGAAGAATTTGGGCATCAAACTCATATATTCCCCGATTTAGATGAGTTAAAAACCCTTATGCATGCTTCCAAAAAATTAGTAACTTCAAATCCACCAAAAGGATAAAATGCTATGCCATTACGTCATAAATAATTATGCACCAATCATGAATGCGCTATATATGAAAAACATGGACGCTACACTCATCACTACCATGATATCCCTCGATACTGAGAGATATTAAGCAGACTCATTCAAGTCATTATTAAGGAACCAATAGTACCAACTAAACCCCAAGTGGACAATGGATGCAAAACCATATTCTACATTCAATAGGAATCAAATTCACGCTTTGACCCCTCTCAAACACCCTCCCACCAGACATGAAGACAACGTGAATGATCAACACCCTCCCCTGCATTGCTATGAGCTCTATGCGATGAACCAACTCATTTGGTTAACCTCTAACCCAAGTTATTGACATTTAACCAAAAATACCCAATCACCCAGGTTGCTAAAATAAGAAGACCTAGGTGTCGGCACCATACATGCATCATCTGTGCAGGAAGCCATTATAGGTGAAGGTTCACCCACATTCCTAGGTTCTACAAATTGTTGAGTTTTGTATGTCAATTCATGACTAAAAACTCTTATTTACTAGACTCTGATACCGACTCCACAAAACCCATTAGCCCACCAGGGGAAGATAGACCCCTAGATGTCTTATGTGTGTTTAAGGAGAAACGATAGTGAAGAACATTGCAGGGCCCTTGTCTTTTTGTCTCCTCTCACCACCATCAATCTAGATCGGACAAACAAGGATCTAAAGTTACTTGGAAAAAATATCACCCATCACATGCTCCCTATATGATAAACCTAACAATTTTGTGAATGAAAGTCATGAATTGGGTAAGTTCAATGAGATCTTCCACTTAGTGGTCCAAATTCCACACTAGCATCTCTACAACCAAGAGAAGATAACATGATGTTACTACCGCATCTGCTCTCAATTCCACTATACAAGGACTTGTCAGTACCTTCCACGTTTTCATGCAGCAAGAGCAACAATAAGGCCAACCCACACTAGGATGCCACGTTACGCCAATAATAAGGCCCAAATATGGATACCACCATAAGATATTCCATCTCATGACATCAATGATGCATCAACTTCCCATACTATGAGCAGTACCACCTCCCATACTATCTACTCGGCTAGTTATGAACCATATGTGGAATCTGTACCAGTACCTCACATAACACTGAAGAGGCCCCAATATCACACACATTTTGGCACACGAATCCATCCAGAATAATAAAGCACACAAGAGGAGGGTCAAAGCCTCATTTGATCTTAACATTACCCCTCTGGGATTTACCAAGGGGGAGTTAGTCCTCTGCTACGATGTTGCCCAAGAAATAGTAGGACCTGGGAAGTTCAAAACCGTATGGAAGGGCCCATACATCATCAAACATTTCCTCCTAAAGGGATAATACATATTTTGAGACCTTGATGAGATTTGCCTGAAAATTCTCGTCAATGGTCTCTACCTCAAAACATTCCACCCATAAAATGCTAGAATAGACATGTATGCACCATTACTTATTTTTTCTGATGATCACCTCATCATGCATTCACTCTAAACATCATTCTCTCATCATGTGTCAACAAATGGATCTAAAGCCAGATTATCACCACGGGTTTGCTGATGACACATCTCAATGGTCACAAAACCTTGTTGTTATAGCCTAGGCCATATATTCTCCTAACTGGACACCTTGTCTCTCTAATGCACTTTGTATCAGGTCATCCACCAAAAATCAGGCTAAAAATGACACTGTCATAGGCCTCTTGGCCAATGCCCACCACCTAGGTATCCATCACCCACATGTATTCCTTGATTCCCAGCTAGTTGTTTTGTAGTTAAACAAGACCTTTCAAGTCCTTTATACATGACTTTTTCAGAAGTATCTACATGCACAAAGGTAAGCTCAAGATTTTGATCATATCACATTTACACATCTACTAAGGGATCACAATCACATAGTTGATCGCATAGCTAATCAAATCCTAGACTCGCATACATCACACATATATAACCATCAAGAGACATAAACCATCAACATAAGATACATCTCAAGAAAAATGGAAATATACATAAAAAAAGTATAAATGCATGTGACATATCACGAGAGCCTCCAAAAAATAATCTCGTATATACATCAAAAAAGATATATGAGTACAAAAATATCCACATAGTCCACTGGCCCATGACTAGGATAAATAAATTCAATAAATATACGAGAGCATCCTAATAATGGGTGCCTGCCCTAGTACATACATATTCTCATCTGAAAATGAGACCATCAAGTCTATCTAGAGATCTTGTGGCCCAATCTCTACATTAGGAGCCAAAATCAGATCAACTATAGCCATCTCCATAAATATATGACACAAAATTGGTCAGTGCGCTTGCTCCAGCAACATTGTTGTCTCTACAACGACCTCCACAAGCCTTTCCCATCCATCAATGAAAACTATCTAGTTAGAGCCTCTGCTCTACTCCAGGTGTCCTGGAAACTTTGAAGCTTAGCCTCTACAACTGCCAAGTGCGCCTCTCCGGCCTCAGCATGCTCATGTCACCCCTCTACATTCCCACCCGATCCTATGCTGCTACCCTTAGTAGAGGGTCCACCAATCTCTAACTGGTTTCATTGCACCAATATATCATGCTCAACAGGTGGCCTCACAAACCTCGATCTCTATGGTATGAGTGCTTGACCTATGACACCCATATATCTAGGATCGTGGCCTACCAAATAGGCCAGTGGTTTCCCCTGCGACCTCTGAACTTTATGTAAACAAACATGGTATCAACATCATCATAAATAAAGCATCATACTCATACATGCAAATAAATAAATGTATACAAATGTGAAAAAAATATACCCGCTGGTCCCCAGGCATTTGCTAGAGGAAGCCCCATATATGGATCTCCTAGGAAGTCCATACCATGATAGGGATACTCCAAAGTCATATGAGGACTAGATTTAAGCCAATCCTCTATGGTTGCATTCAAATAACACCGTGCTACACCACTCCTAGCTGGCACCATCGCAAGTTCCCAACAACGTATATGAGGGTCCATGGTAAGCCCCACTAGCAATTCTAGGATACACGCACCATAACAACCCTATCATACATAATGAGGCAAAGGACATTGGCATAACAAAAACTCTAGAGTGTACCATATTGCATCTACATCAACTGAGACAACATCTCCCTCTGCAACAACTGAGCACAATAAAAAAAGTGGCCTGCTTGCAACTACTGGAGGACTGCTATATGTGGCATTGATGCTCTATTGGGGGATGCTGACCCCACCATCCTCATAATCATTGCTAGCGTCCCTCGCTTAGCGAGATCCAAAACAACCACAATCCTGATGCAATCCTCCTCATACGGGTTATGCCCACAATGAGTCTCAACCTCAACCTCTACCCACTAATTGATATCCACATGCCTAGTTGGGAGTGCATAGGAAAACACCTCCCCACGACACAAGAAGTCGGTAACAAAATAAATTAAGAAAAGTCTTTCGATAGAAATTTTTAGCTGATGCGTTTCGAACCAACAAGTGTGGTTCATCATCAGGATCAGATGAAGAGGAAAACCATGAAAAAGGCTTAGATAGAGAGAAATGTAGAGACCATAATTTCAAGTAATGACTATATTTGAAAAATAATATTAAAATATGATATTAATTATTAATATAATAAAAAAATAAATATTATTAAGTAATGACATATTAAAAAACAACTGGTTTTTGAAAAAATATTTAATTATCATATATAATTATTAAAAAACAAATACTAATAAGTAACGACCATATAAAAATACTAATTTTGAAAAAATAATATTTAAATTAATTTATTAAAATAAAATATTATTAAAAATTTCTAACACTCTCAAATAATTGAAAAAAAAAACTAACTAACAAGAATATAAAAATTAAAGTCAATCCAAACAAGGATGGAAGTCAAAAATGATAAAAATGAGTCAAAGACCTAATCAGACAAGATCATTTAATAAATAAATAATTAATGGCAATAAAAATAAACTAAAATAAAAATAAATTAATGGAAACAAAATAAAATAAAACAAAGATATACACAAGTCAAAAGAAATATATATATATATATATATAATATATATAAATATAAATATATATATAACCTTTAGCTGTGTATACTTTTGTTTTATTTTGATTATTTTCATTAATGATTTTTATTTTAGTTTATTTTTATTTCCATTAATTATTTTTATTTATTAAATGATCTTGTCTCGATTAGGGTCCTGACTCCTTTTTATAATTTTTACTTCCATCTTTGTTTGGAGTTTGACTTTGATATTTTTATTCTTGTTAGTTTTTTATCTTTTTCCCAGTAATAGATTTTTTTAATAATATTTGATTTTAATAAATTAATTTAAATATTATTCTTCAAACACTAGCCGTTCAATATAGCCATTACTTTATGAGAAAACGTTTTTCAGTGTAAATGACATGATAATACATTTGTCGATGCATTTTGAACGAATGAGTGTGGTTCATTGTCAGGACAAGTTGAAGAATCAGATCATGGCTACATATTAAATAAGGAGAGTAGATCTTCTAACCGCTAGGTTTGACTGAAAAACGGCTATGTTAGATTAGACTAGAGAAACGACTATAATTGACCAAGAAACAACTAGATTTGACCTTTCAAATTGTTTCTGTCCAATCTGATCTAATATAGCCATTTTTCAGCCAAACCTAGCCGTTGGAAGATCTTCTCTCCCTATTTAATATGTAGCCATGATCTAATTCTTCAACTTGTCCTGACGATGAACCACACTCGTTGGTTCGAAATGCATTGACAAATGTATTATCATGTGATTTACGCTAAAAAGCTTTTTCTCATAAATTTGATATGGATCACAAAAGCCTCAATTGAACAATATCCATTACTTATTAATATTTTATTTTAATAAATAAATAAATTATTATGATAATTTAAATATTATTTTTCAAAATCTAGCCATTTAATATAGTCGTTACTTAATAATATTTTTTTTAATATATTAATACATTAATATCATAATTTAAATATTATTATTCAAATATAACCATTACCTAAAATTATGGTCTGTACATTGCTCTCTATTTAAGCCTTTGCCATGGTATGCCTCTTCATCAGGTCCTTATGATGAACCACACTTGTTGGTTTGAAAGACTTTTCTTAATTCATTATGGACCCCAGAAGCCTGAATTCAGAAACAAAATAAATATCAGTACGGACCGATATTGCCAAATCCGTCAAACGTATCACCATCACTTGTCAGTCCACATCCCAACATCGAATCAAAAAATGTAGGGAAATATCCTATGACTTCAAAAGAGGGTTTTGAAGGAATTTCAGAAACCTCAACTATGCCAGTGACTGGCTAGCAGCTGGATCCCCCACCACATCTGCATGGAGGTGCTCCCAGTCTCTCTCCCTTCAAATCAGCTTGCCATCCAGGATACCATGCATCAAATTTTTAACTCCCTAGGCTATAAATAAAGCAAAATGAAAAGAAAAAGAAAAAAAGAGATAAAAACCCTTTTTCCTCATAGTCACACACCTACAAGCTTGGCATACACGATGACGCGTGCTTTTTTCTTTAACAAATGCATGCAAGTATGTCTGTCATGCCCTAAAGCAACAATGTTCAAAGTATCGAACACTGTGCACCTGTTTTCAAAATAGGCTCAGGGTTCGCACATCTATGTTTCACACAGACCTACGAGCATCGCGCAGTCCCCTGTCCAATGACATATCTCACCTTAGACACATGGAACAGACGTTTGAGTTTTGTGCGGAGTCGCCATGCAAAACCCTTAGTTTTGTGCAGTGATCACTTGACTCCACAGGAGTCACCCGCGTGACCAAGAAGACTCAGCCTTAAAAGGTCGTAAATTGGACCCTTGTATATCCTATATACCCTAAGTCTACCAAAATGACAAAGAGTTGGGTATAAACCCTTACTTGGCTCTCCCCACATGCATCCATGGTGTTCTAGCTGACCGCAACAATAAGAAACACTTCAAAACCTCGCTCTGACCTCTACAAGTTAGCAGTGCAAATGAAGTGATATTTTACCCACTTAGCCCTATCTATCACTCCTTTTTCCATTTTTTGGAGTCCATTGCAGAAGCATGGGACATCCATTGATAAAACCAGAAGAGACATAAGGATCAATACCACATCACCTTCATCATGGAACTCTCCATTCTAGTAAATACCAAAGCTCATTTTTTGGGCCTGTCGCACACTCAGAAATTAATGTCAGGTACTCCTCTAGTTCTTTAATTCATAGCACTCAATCAGTCAGAGATTATATGTATGTTTTAAATAGATGGTTTCACTCGGGGCATTGGTTATGTATATTACAGGTATATCACATATGATCTACTTTGACCAACACCTCGATAGGAAAATAACAAAGCAGGTATCATTCTCCACTTAACATGATAGGCTTCTTCCTAAGCTTGGCATATCCAGACATCATTTCTCCAAAATGCACCATAGGGTCCCTCATCTCAACTATGTTTATCACCATCTTGCCTTGGCAAATGATAAACATCTACACCAGTCAATAGAGCCCTCCTACTCATGGCTCACTTCATGTTTGTAGACCCCTCTTCACTATTAGGAGCCATGGAAACTTACTCTAGCCCAAGAACCACTCCACTTATAGAGCTTAAATTCAGCCTTAGTATGCTACACTCATCACACACACACTCCATTTCCTAGGCCATCCATGGTACTTTATGACAGATCAAGATGGATGCACCTCCACGTCCTACATTTGACCTATTATTCACTAATATTTCATAACCCTTTTGTGTCACTTCATCCGCCTCACCAACCCAACACGAAGAGCAACCAATGGGGCCCCCACTGTCAACAAATTTTACCATACCTCCATATAGGTCACCATTATTATGGGGCACCCATCTGAGTGTCTGTACATCCAATCACCATCATATTCTTTTGGAAAGTGTACAAATATATTTTTTAGGAAAAGGACTCCCACCCACATTTTGTCATTCATGTCTTTTACCCAGCGACAGTTTCTAGGCACCCTTGGTCAGAGCTTTCACATCACCCATAGTAATTTACCATGTTTATGCTGGCCAGAACATACTCACAGCCACCCTGGAAATCCTATTTACTATACGACCATCCCTATCAGTAAACATGTCTTTCTTGTCACCATTTGCATAAAATACCTGACCTCGGGATAGTTATCCATATCCTCTTATATCGCTAGTTCTCTCTATCATTCCTTATTTGACCCACACTATTACAATCTATTTACATCTCATATTGATTCCCCGATACATCATGTCAGATGGTTAAAAATCCTTTCCTTCCGAATTCAACATTCATATTCCAGGATAGGAGCAGTATCTTAGATACTCCCCCCTTGAAGAGATATCCTTGGGTGGCATAATGGGAGTCACTATTTCCCACTGATGTCATTGGTTGCCTTGATATTTGACACCAACATAAGATTTCATGTCAAGGTGCTGTCGTACATAGCTACTATTGTAGTTTTTTCATTTAGTCAAAGATCCCCACATCACTAAGCACCTCATTCAACATTGCTTACACCTTGATATGAGGAAAGTACCCGCAGTCAAAGACCCATGCATACTGCATCACCTCTTTCAACAATGCTTCACCTCTGTTATGCATGGGGGAACTAAATTCATTATATTTGATCAGGAAGCGTCATTGAGGGTGTCAATAGTTATCATCATCAACCATCAACATGTTAACCATAATAATGTTGACTGGATGTGACCATTCTTTGTCTCATTGTAATAATTTAAGATTAGTCATCATAACGAGCATGGAACATGCTTGCCGTATAGACACATTTTTTCACTCTTTAGGATTTCACTAGAGCATGGTTACCATTTATATATAGTCAAGGGGTTTCTCTACTCATCTATATGACAAGTTATGCTCTATCTCGAAAAGTTAATCAGAATCTCTGTTAGAGAAGAAAACATGATGTGTTTTGGCTATATGTTTTATCCTAACCTCATACATCAGGGGGGAAATTTTAATACCATAAAATTGTACACATGTTTTCACAGTCCAGAAGACACTAAAAGGTAAATATTTTCCAGCTGAATACATCATGAAGTTAAAAAAAACCAAATTTCTCCTAAGGTCTAAATTTTATAAAGATAAAATAATTGATGTCACACGACTATTTCTTTGATAGTTTCATGCACATGGAATATCCTTCAAAATATGCATAGTTGCAAAATTGGATGACTCAGTGATTTAGGACCACTCCACACACTTGTGGATGATTCTCTGACATGATATCAGTCTAATATAGGTGAATTTGAGTCTCCTTGAAGATACACATCCCTCAATGGAATAATATTGTCCTACTCATGTGTCATTGTCATGTATGAACCAAGAGGGGGAACATGGATTCAAAAATTCTATATAAACAAGTCATCAAAGAGAAAAAATATGAGACGTTTTTATGATGGCCAAATTGATATAAAAGCAAACCGCCATTCCTTTATTCAAGCCAAATAAGGGAAGAGAACTAGAATGTTGGCAATATTGATTCTAAGAAATCCATCATCCTAGTGAGAAAAGAGGAATCCACCATTGAAGAGTCTTCATACTTCTTTGAGAGAGTAGAAACATGTAAAGAGATTGAGGAAACGAAACTCCCTTGCTGAGGATTTTTGAGCACCATATCTCAAATAATTCTCTTCATGTGTCTAAGAATCATCCATTGTATTCAACCTCTACTACTAGCAGTCAATAAAGGGAATTTTTTCCATTATTTTGTTGAGTTGTTTTCTCCATTGAGCATTATTTGTGTATTTGCCTCTTTGTTTAGTTTATATTTATGTATGCATTGTTTCCACTATTTAAAATGCCATGTTTATTTAAGTTTATCCACTAATAACACCAATTATGCCTATGATTCTTTGTAGGGAACAATCAATTGGTAAGGAGGTGTCTTTCGGTACACCATTGGCATAAAAACACTACCACAATTTGGATCCGCCATGTACATCTAATGATAGTTTTGGAGCAGTTATATGTTGGATTTCTATTGATTCTAATAAAGGTATTTCAGTCTTGTATTCTTATGTGCATGATTATGATGTGACGATGGGATGATGCATTGAAGTGGAGCATTTGTGCTTCCAAATGGATCCACAGAGTGTTAGTTTTGAGGACCTTGTTGTGAATATATTTGACTTTGATTTGATGCAGGAAATAATTTTGTTTCTACTACCACATATTGTAGGATGGTGTGCTTGCATGACATAGTTGGTGTATTGATGATGCTTATACTACTAAACCATAATTTTGTCATGTATTGCCTTGCATGTGTAGATGCCATGGAGATTAGATGATATGTTGGAGTTCGTTCATCTAAAGTATGCATATTATTGCATATGTCTTATATTTCTAGATGTATGATACACGTTGTTGTTGATATGTATTTGGATGGCTGAGACATGATGATTTACATTTATTCTCATATATGGAGAAAGTATGTTGTTGCTTATGATGTTTTGATACATGCTACTGATGATATATTGTGCATTTATATGGATAAATCATGATGTTGGTGTTAAATGGAGTGTGAATTTTGTTTATGATGATGTGATGGCTTTATGTTGTTGTTGCTTGGCTTCTACTCTCACAAGGAAATAAAGTGAGTTGATGGATTGAGTTTGAGGAGATAATGAGTTAATGTTGCTTCTATTGATGCATATATTAGTTCTTTGATTTTACTTCTTAGATGCATTTCATATTGGCCATATCTAGATGTTATTGGAGAGATTGCATGTATTGATTCATATGCTACTAGTGATGTTGATTTTGCTTGTTCATTTCTTACTCAGACCCTTATGTTGACGTTGCTATATTGATGAGCCTCATGGATGTTTTGTTATGACGAGGATATGTATTTGATGTTGCTTCTATGATATATTTCTATGTTGTTGTTGTCAATGTATTTTGTTGCTAAAGTCTGTGTAGAGCATAATGGTTGCTAGTGGTTATCATGATCTGGCCTCAAGATCTTCATTATTGGGATGGCGATGGAAAAGGTGTTGAGTGGTCATTCACTAGCATATGGTTTGGATAGTATTTCTATTATTGATGCTGCATATTGAGAGCTTATTCCATTGCTCATGGAAGCCTTATGTTTTGTTACACATGCCATATTTTGCATTCTTATTGCTTCCTTATGTTTTGATACACAAGCCATGTATTGCATTCTTATAGCTACTCCTGTATGGAGCACATTTTGTTCACGAAGACCATGAATTTTATGTCATATTATTGTATTGAGCATGCATAGATGAGAGAACACATTTTTGTAGATGTACAAGCCATGTACCTTTATTATTATATCATTCTGGCATATTGCTCATGGAGAGACCCATGGTGTTTAGTATGTTTTGTCAAATCAACCATGTATGGGCTAATGGAAGTACAAGGCATTTCCTACTTTGTATGTCATTGATGTAGCCCTATTGAGTGGATGATGCAATCTTGGGTGATTAGAGTCATTTGTTGGTGATAGGTTTGTTATAATGGAGTCATATGTTAGTCCTATGTACTTGTGACTTCCATGTGTTTTCTCCATAAAGCATTGTATATGTATATGTTTTATCCAAATTCATGTGGAGTCTAGTTTTTGAAGAGTGGTCTCTTGCACTTGGTAAGGATGCTTACTATAGTAGGCATATGCGTTGCTTCACAAGAAAAGAGAGTTTGTTTGTAGCCCCATTACATGCTTAGGGGGAGCATGTTTATTTTGAGTGGTTGCATGGTATTGACTAGAGCTGTTGGCAACATAGTTTTTTGTTTCACGGGCTTATCATGCAAGAGATACTTGTTGGTTTGCATTTGCACAGTGTTGATTATGAAAAGAGACATTTTTCTCATATGACACATTATTGGAATTGTTCTTCAGTGTTGGTATGGTCCTTTTCCATTGATGTCGAAGGGGGATGGAATTTGGATTGTTGGAGATCAATTTTAGAGTTGGAGCTTCAAAGTTGGAGAGTATATGGAGGTTAGCCTAAAATGTTGGATATCTAATTGAGGTTAAAATCAATGCCAAAGGGGGGTCTTGTTGGCATTATAGTGTTGGAATTGATGTCAACATGGTCATGGTGGTACTCGACATATAATTATGTCAATCTGATGATGATGTGTGATGAGTGTTTGGTTCATTATAATTTTCAACCGGTTGGTTTTGTTGGTTGGCATTGATGTTAACTTGGTTGTGGTATGGATTAGCAGGGATGATTGAGATGTTTATTAGATATGGCTTCATGACATGTTGGGTTGGTTTTTTACAAGTGACGTTGCTACTACTTATGTTGGAGGTGCCTCTACAAGTTTTGGAGGTAGCTAGATGACTTTATGATGCTACTGCAGGTACTAGTGGAGATGTTGCTATAGGTGTTGGAGGAATTTTGATAGGTTGTTATTGTTGCTTGAGGAGATGGAGGTGTTGGTCATGATGAGGAGTTTGGAATACTAGGGTATTCATGTCACTTGATTGACACAAAGGTTTGGTAGTGTGATTTGGAATTGATGAAGGGTCGTTGAGGTCTTACAAGCACTTGCTCAGCAATTGAGCAAGTTTGGGCAGGTTCTGAGCTAAGAAAAGTCTTTGACCATCTTCTACCAAAACCACATGGAGCTAAGACTATGCATGTAGTTGAAGGGCTACAACTACATGTATGAAGGTTTATCCATGTGGTTGTAACTGAGTTCCAGTAGCTTGATGCATGCAGTTGTGGATTGAACCAGAAATGCTTCAGATTCCTTGCACACATTATGAATTTATCCTATTTCCTCATGCCTATGGAAATTCCATTTCTCCTTCTAGTTGGTATAGGTATAAGATAACTTCCATAAGATGGTTAAAACTAGAATACTCATTTGTAAGTGAGGTTAGTGGGTAGATTGAATCAAGAAGAAATGAACCAGACCACTTCCAACATATGAACATAGCTCCACTACATAATGGTAATTAATGATTTAACCATTAAAGAGGATTACAAATATATTTACATCATAGGTTTATTGGTTGATTCTCTTGATGTGTTGAGTGAATTTGAGATTGGAGGAATGTGTGCAAGTTGTGAGGGTTGTGTGATGCAGATTTTCTGAAGCATTTTTAAGGTGTTGCAGTAGTTAGATGAAGTATGTTTTAGCTAGTATTTTGTGCAGCAGTTGAGGAGGTTAAGTAGATTTTTATTATAGGAGTATTTGGAGATTGTTTTCTCCTAGCATATTCTCCAGTATATTTTTTTTTGTGCAATAGTCGTTGAGAGAATTTTTAGTTGATGGAGAGAGGGTTTTAGCCGATGTATTGATCAAATTATTTTATATAGTGTGTGGTGAGGTTATGATGCAGTTGTGATGTAATTTTGGTTTTCATTGTGTGCTTTGAAGATATGTTGTTGTGATGTTCATGTTGATAAGTTCTCATTTCCAGTGTGAAAACATATTAAACGAGAACCACAAAGAGGAGTAGAGTTGGAAGACTAGTGAATTCAATATAAGTGAGAAGTTTTCTCAATCCAATGGTATTTGGATAGTTCGAAAGAAACTGGGTGAGGCACATTGGTCATGGTAGCTTCTAGTGAATGGTAGTCCATAGATATGCATGGAAAAGAGACTCCATTTGGTAGTTGATATTTGTATGTCTATGTAAATAATTTTCTTAGCATAATGAATATTTGAGTAGCACATCAACAACGAGTAGCTTTTTTCCCTAGAGAGGATTTTCTAGTAGAAATGTCTATTTCCTTTGTGTTGAATGCTTTCATGTATTTATGTTTATGTTTGATCCTCTAATCTCAGACTTTGTGTTTCATTTATTTATTTATTTATAAGTGCCTTCACTACTAATTCAGCACCCCGTCTTAGTAGTGATCTAGTTTCTAACACTCTTTCCTTTTTGTTGGGACAATTTCCAATGGATAAAATATCCGAAGACAATATTATTCACTTGAAATATAATTACAGAACTTCTAATACTATATATAGTTTTTAATACAACAAAACCTTAAGAATGTAATGGGCCTCCATCAATGAGGCTACAACTACTAACTAGTAGACCTTATGTAATGGGTAGACCTTACATTTATTTATTTCACACATGAACTACTAGGGTAGTCTTAATTAATAAACAAGAACTATATAGAGTTTTTAATACAACAAAACCTTAAGAATGTAATGGGCCTCCATCAATGAGGCTACAACTACTAACTAGTAGACCTTATGTAATGAGTAGACCTTACATTTATTTATTTTACACATCAACTACTAGGGTAGTCTTAATTAATAAACAAGAGCCTAACATATCAAGTGATAACCAATCCCATTAACTAAGAGAGATAATGTGGGACCAAAATGTTCCCTCGTCTAAGAAAGTAACATTACCCTCAAGGTTGGAGATAAGAAAAATAATTGAATATTGTAATTGTTTCTATGTGTAATATATAGTGCACTAAAGTCATGGGGACTTCACTAAATGAACCTATGTCATAGTACGTGCATTCCTAAAATACTACACAATACTCTTAATTTGACTACAAATTGAAACATATCTCTAAAAAATACTTTATTTAACCCCCTACCAATATGAACCCAATACACCTTCCTAATTTAAAACAACCTTCCACTAGAATTTTATGTGTCCATTTTTTCATTAACATTTTTTATTGCACTTTATATTTATATTCCTAGTATAGTGACATGATGTCTCTCTTATGACCCCACATGCATTCTACAACGCACCTTCCTTCTTTTGATATACATTGTATATTCATATTAGTCAAATGGGATTCACTCAATGAACCTCTAACATATAACGTGCATTCATGGCATACTAAACAATACACCTAATTTGACTACATATTGGAAAATACCTCTAAAAATCACATTATTTAACCCCCTACTATTATGAAACCAACTCACAATATAGAATAAGGGATAGATCAACGAATTCAAAAGTAAACCTCATTTTTCATATTAGTCAAATGGGATTCACTCAATGAACCTCTAACATATAACGTGCATTCATGGCATACTAAACAATACACCTAATTTGACTACATATTGGAAAATACCTCTAAAAATCACATTATTTAACCCCCTACTATTATGAAACCAACTCACAATATAGAATAAGGGATAGATCAACGAATTCAAAAGTAAACCTCATTTACATTACACAAATGAACAATTCTTGGGTGATACAAATGATGAGACCTCCTTATATATATAGAAGTCTAAGGGGTCACAATATAATAATAACCTACATAACAATAATATTGTAAGGGAACAACAATAACAATAGTGGGATTGTATGGGGCACAATAATAAAAATATGGGGACTACATGGCCACAACAATACAATAAGGGTGTATTCTACCTAAGGGGGATATCATGGAGTATGGGGTAGAAAGGGAGGTACCCAAGGGAATAAGGTAATATGGTGATGGGCCATAGTTAATAAATAAAGTGGTTAACCACTTTATTTATTAACTATGGCCCATCACCTTATTACCTTATTCCCTTGGGTACCTCCCTCTGTACCCCATACCCGATAATATCCCTCCTAGGTATACTACAAAGGGAGTTTCACTAATAACAATAAGGGGCTACACTAGTAGTATAGGGAACTAACATGCCCCTCTCCTTCAAAAAAGTGATTCCCTCAATGATTGAGTAGTTATGGATGCTTCTGTATAAAATTATCATCCTCTCATGAAGAATATTCCGTAGGTAAGTTCTTCCACTTATGAGATACTCTGAAATTGATTGATTTTGTAGTTTCCAAGTTCTTGTTTCCATCACTGCTTTAGGTTCCAATATGATTTTTCCTTCCAAATCAAGTTCAGGCAATATTGTTTGAACTAGGATCTTGTCACCTATAATGTTCTTTAAGCATGAAACATGGAAAAATGGGTGCACTCGAGAAGATGCATGAAAATCCAATTTGTATGCCATAGTACCAACATTTTTCAACACCTTGTAAGGACCATAGTACTTTGGTAATGATTTATTGTCCTTCTCAACTTGTTTGAGGGACATTTGTTTGTATGGTTGCAGCCGTAAAAATACCCAGTCGCATACATCAAAACTTCTTTCACTATGATGTTGATCTGCCTGTTGTTTCATTCGATTCTGCAACAAGGTGAGGTTATCCTTTAAGAGTTGGAGAACTTGTTGCTGATGCTTGATGTGATCTTCCATTGCTTGAACCTTAGAATTCATCGAAACTTGAAATGTAGAAGGTGCATTGGTAAGGCCAAAAGGCATGACCAAAAATTCATAATGACCCTCATGAGTTCTAAATGTTGTTTTTGGAATGTCTTCAATCTTCATTCTAATTTGATGATAACCTGAATGAAGCTCCAAATTGGTGAAGTAAATATCTCCATTTAATTCATCTAACAATTCATCAATAACAAGAATGGGAAATTTATCATTAATACAGAGTTTGTTGAGCTCCCTATAATCCAGAAACATGTGCTGTGATCCGTCCTTCTTGTGCACCAATACTACTGGTGCAGAGAAAGAGCTTTGACTAGGTTGAATTATACCAGCCTCTAGCATTTCTAGAACCATACATTCAAGTTCACTCTTTTGGGCATGCGTATATCTATAAGGACTGATGTTTGGAGGAACACTTATTGGAATAAAGTGAATAACACGCTCATGATCACGAATAGGTGGGAGGCCTTTGGGAGTCTCAAACATCTTAGAATGATTGTCCAAATTTTTTTGGAGATCTGGAGAAATAGATGATTTCAATGTCTAAACCCCTAGTGAGAATAATTGTGCAATTACACTCCATTGTTATTTCTTAAGAAGATTTGTCTTGCCATTAGAGCTTATTATCTTTCATGGTTTCATGCGATACCCCTTGATTCAACTTCCTTTCCTTCCCAATTCTTTTTTGAAGAAATGTTCTTGAAAATTGAATGCTATCGTCCCCAATTGTAACCATTGGAATCCTAGTACAATATCGACACCACCATTAGAATGTAAAGCATTGGGCTATTCAAGACATATTCCCCCATGGTTAGCTTGATACTATGGCACTTTCTAGAGAAAATTATATTTCCTCCATTTTCAACCATCGCTTGAAACTCTGGTACTAGATATAGGAAGCAATTCAATTACTTGTCTATCTTACAATGAATAAACGTATGGGAACTACTTGAATCAACCAACACTATTACCTTTTTCTTCTTGATATATCCTTCTATATTGAGAGTTTGCAGAGTATCCTACCATATCTTGTAATGAATTACAAGATATGGTAGGGTTTATTTCTTCTTTCTCTAGGGTTGGTTCCTGGTGCATATCCTCCTCTTTTCATGTTTCTTGTTCCTTTTCTTCCTCCTCTTCATAATCTATGTGGAATATTTTCTTCTCATTGCACTTATGACCTTTAGTGTATTTTTGATCAAAACTATGTCAAATCCATTTTTCTCTTTTTTCCTCCAACTGTTATGGTGTCAAACTTGTAGGTTGTGGAAGACTAGGAGCAACATCACTTCCATATTTATAGTTGAGATAGGTAGACTTCCTTTTTTCCATAATTTTATCTTTCAAATTTTCTTGCCACCTTAAATGCCTTCTCAATTGAATTAGGTTCCCAAAGGTGAACCTCATGTTGGATGTTATCTTTTAAAGTCCTTATGAAGACATCGATCCTATGCTCATCTGGAATATCAGTTACCCTAATATTCAAATTTTGGAAGTCTTCAATGTGCTCCACCATTGAACCCTTCTGTTTGAGATTTATCAATTAGCTAAAGAAGGAACTTCTCTTTATATTCTTATAATGTGTTATCATTTCCTCCATAAAAATTGACCAGGTGATAAGTGGTTTACAAGAAAAAATCCATCTATACCATACAAATTTATTGGGTTCTGAATATAAATATGAAATACGCACCTTTTGTGAGGGTTTCATATAATGTAGATTAAAATATTGCTCCATTTGTAGTATCCAAGTTACTAGATCCTTTCCATCAAACATCCTCATATCCATCTTTGGAATGTGGTGGTTATTAAACCCCCCATTGGAGTCTCTAAAATTGTAATTGATATTCCTTTTGTCTTCATCATTATTTCGATGGATTCCCTTGTCACCACTGGGACATGTTTCTTATAGCAACTTTTCCAAACCTTCCTTCAACCCCTCTATCTTGACATTCATCATTGCTTGCATGTATACTTTTAAATAATAATTGAAAACTCCCACATCAATTTTTATATTTTGCATTCGATTATTCAAACCATCCATATTAGCTTCTATTACTTTTTGTGAGAGGGAAATTTGTTGCAGCTGGTCTTGTAATTTTGATATATCATATTGCATTTCTTCCTCTTCTTTATGCAACATAGTATAGATTTTGGGTTGCTTATTAGGTTTTTTGATTTTCTTTATTTGGGTCATGAATTAATGATATTTATTCTTCACTATTCCCATTGAATCACTTCCAACGAAATTTTCAAACAAAACTTATGAAAGATCTAAAAAATACATACCATTTTCTTGCTTTGTAGGAGCTTGACATTGAATTTGTTGTATCTCTATAATTTTGAATCTCCAAGGTCTTAATTTTCTTCCTGTGGTAGCCTTATGATTCCTCTCAAAAACTCGATAAGTGTAATGGAGATTGGATTCTCCAAGGAAGAGTTATGTCAAATATCCCATGATGACCTAATTATGGACGCATTCCATAGAGCGAAGTTGTACAGGACTCCATGTCTCACTGTTTCAACCATGGACCATGAAATTTCTACATGAAAAACTATAGTCTGTGCAATTTCAACAACTTTTTACATAATTCAAATATGATGCCTGAAATGAAAGTTGTGACAATTTTCCCCGGGTCACCCATTTGAGACAGAATTGTGGAGCCTGAAAAAACCCTAACTTGCTCAGATCATATCTTTGACAATGTATCGAGACAAGATTTGAAATTCAGACACTAAGTTCAAGAAGATTTCACCTACACATGGTTTTAATTTAATTTCCTAAATCATCGTAGAGAAAATGTATAAAGAAAATTACATGATGTCCTATTTGAAGCAGTGAAACCCTAGAATCCAAACCTCTAATACCAAATGTTATACAACGAGCTCAAAAAATAGAAGAAGAGATATATAAACAACTTCAAAATTAGTCTCTTTGAGTGGGACACCTCCTTTAAATTACACAAATGAATAATTCTTGGATGATACAAATGACAAGATCTCCTTTCTATATATATGATTCTAAGGGGTCACAATATAATCAAAACCTACATAACAATAATATTGTAAGGGCACAATCAAAATTGCTTGGAGGCTAATTAATGAGCCCACAGCCTGGTGGAAACAGGTTCTTGAATGCAAATACCTCAACAGCAAAAGGCAAAGACTTCTTGAAACTGACATTCCCATTAGAGATGCTACAAAAATTTGGCAGCTCTGTAAGAAAGCAATCTCCCATCTCATTCAAAATACTTCAAAGGTCCCGGGAGGAGGGGGCATCATCGATTTTGCTTCAGACAAAATAATGGGTCTCCCTCCCTTAAATACAATTGACGAAGCCATTCCTATCATTCATCACCTCAACTGTAAAGACATCCATAGACTAGACCAAATATCGAAATGGGATCTCATCTCTGGAGAATGGATTGGATGGGAATTCCCAGCCACTCCTCCAGTCTTAGATTCAAGTCTCAAAGTCCTCCAAAATAATCTTCAGAACAGAGCCCCCATTAAAAAAGGAGCAGTAGACGGATTTCGATGGGATCCCACGGGCTCAAGCTATACTGTCAAGTCAGGGTATCAGTACATTTGTAATGACACCTATCAGAAACCCATATGGAATCACTGGCGGATAATTTGGAAGTCGGAGGCTATTCCCAAAGTTAAATTCTTCAATTGGCTGCTGTTGAAAGGAAAAGTGCTCACAGTTGAAAACTTAAAAAAGAGAGGGATTATTGGCCCTTCAAGATGCCCCAACTGCTGCTCAGCTGAGGAAACAATTCAACACCTGTTTCTGGACTGTCCCTTCACCAAGAGATGTTGGATCAATTTGTCTTCCCTGGGCAATATAAATTGGCATCCCCATCAGAGCATCCCAGAAACAATCCTGGAATGGAGGAAAAACTGCCCTTGGAAAGATAAGAGAAGCAAGTTAGTTAAAAGAATCTGGGCCATCATTCCCCATAATCTCCTCTGGAAAATTTGGCTCACAAGAAATAAGAAGATTTTCCAAAACAAGGACAGCAATGTTCGAATGACTTGCAACAAAGCCCACACAATGGCTCAAGAGACAATAGCAGCGAAATACAAAAGGAAAATACAAGCAGCAGACTACGCAGTGGAGGAAAGATCAGTTCTTAGGCACATTTTAGATAAACCTGGTCATCCACAAGAAGTTCAAAAAACTGGCAATCAGAAGCAAATCCAAGTGAAGGAATGGGAGATCAGACTCCCAGCACAAGAATACAAGGTATGGATTCAGAGAAGCAACTGTCCAACTCTTCATTTCGATGGGACTTCAAAGTCCAATCCAGGACAAGCAGGAGCAGGGGGAGTGATCTCAAATGAGTTTGGAGATGAAATCTGCAGCTATGAATGGAGCCTGGGAAGGAAATCTAATAATATTGCAGAGGCATTAGCCCTTTATCAAGGACTAATTCAATTAAAAAAATTGGGCATTAAAAAAGCTCTTGTTTTTGGAGACTCTATAATTATAATCCACTTTATGAATTACAACCACCGCTCCCCCAACAGTAGTCTCCAGCAACATGTTGATCGCATCAAACTCCTCCTCACACACTTTGAAGAGATCAAATTCTATCATATCCTGCGCATGTTAAATATGAATGCAGATAAATGTGCAAACAATGCTGTTGGAAAGAAGGAAGGTGTGCTAAGGCACAATAACAGAGAAGAATTCCAGCCCCTGCCATGACTCAGAAAAGTTTTAGTACTGCCCAATCTCGCGCGATCCCCATTTGTGTGAAGGGCGTAATCTACTCAGCAGCAGGACAACCGGCAGAAAGAAGACGCCACCCATACAGTCATTTCAGGACTCCGAATAAGGCAATCATCTGTCTTACCGTGAACCTCAATCATCACAGAGCTGGAGTTAAGATTGAAATCGCAACAATTAGGGATTTTCTGAGAGATATGGGTCAGAGCCATATTTTCCCCGTGACCCTGATCCTAATCTGGCTCCTTACCTATCACTCAATCCATTCTATAAGTACCAATATCAGCATCCAAAGACTCATTCAATACGAGCAAGAAGCCGCGCAGCGCTATCTGTTGGAAGAAGGCTCTTCCATCCAACGCAATAGAAGGAGCGAAAACCTGCATCCCAGAGGGGAAAAATCACTGGTATTGTCTCCCTTTAATCTGTTTTGTTCTACTCTAACTACTGCAGTTGTGATTCACAGGGCAGCCCAAGCTCGACGTAGCAGAACATCTGGTCCAAAAGATCTTAGTTCTTCTCACTCGGTGCTCACCACTAATCGCCTTCTCCCAGCCCGCTCTGTTTTCCCTGCATCAGTCATTCCCCTTCCTTCTGTTCATCCCGGCATTGAGCTCTCTCCAGCCTGCCCTGCTCATTTCTCCTTAGCCTCAGAAACTCCCTTCTCAGTCGCCCTTCCCTCCCTTCGTTTTCTGGCCTATCTCCCGCTCCTTCTATCCTCAGCGTCTTCTCACAAGTCCCATATCAGTCTCTTCTCTATAACCGTCACTCTATTCACGACTCTCTCACCTACTTTTGTCAGCTCTCTCAGAACCTATAATCAAGTTTATAACGTTCAAGTCAGCCTGGCATATTTGGGCCTAGTTTTCATTTATCTCTTCATCAGCATCATTAACTTCCCTATGGCGCGCAGTGAGGATTGTTTCCACTGCGCGGATCTTCAAGCTGAGCTTGCAGAAATCAGAACTCAGCAATCAATGTTAGACAGAAAACAAAATTTTTTGGAAGCAAGAATAGAAGATCATGATAGGCGTCTCGATGAGCAAAGCAGGAGGCTCTTCGAACAGGATCGAATTAACACAGAAAAATACAAAGCAGAAATTCAGCTCTTTATGCACAAGGCGACCTCCCTCGAAGAGCAATTCAGGCAGCTCACAAACCGTTGCGGCCATGTAGAAGAGTCAATTTCCATTCTAAAGTATATGATGGAAAAGATTACTACTGCCTCAAGCTCCTCAAGTGTCAAACAAGCAGCCAAAGGCGACAACTCGGAGGAATCAACCGCTCGTAAAATCCAGCACATCATGATTGACTAAATGAAATTCAAATGTACTTTTTTGTTATTTTCCTTTATAAGAATCTATAGCAGCGCTTTTTTTAAAATTAGCAAGCAAGGCAAAACAAGAATCAAGGGGGTAGCCACTTTTTGTAAACCCCTTGCTCTCTTGCAGTTTGCACAATCTATGTACCAGAGGATTTGAAATCCCTGTTTTTTTTTAGATACTAATATATAGCAACCGACCATTTCAAAAAAAAAAAAAATATATTGTAAGGGCACAAAAATAAAAATAGTAGGCTTCTATGGGGCACAATAATAACAATATGGGGACTACATGGGCACACAAATACAATAAGGGGGTTGCGCAAATAAAAATAAGGGGTTACACTAGTAGTATAGGGATCTAACACCTACAAATACAAACCCAATACACCTTCCCAATATAAAAAACCCCTACTTTCTCTAGATATTGTAGCTATCCATTTTTTCATTAACATTATTTATATCCCTTTATATTTTTCATTAACTTTGACCTCTATTTTTTATATATTCCAATATAAAAGACCCTTCACCCCCTAATATATGCTCAATATATTGTGTCATTTTTTCCTGATTATATATCCCCCAATATGAACCCAAGTGGTATGGTATTTCTCCCTTAGTGAAGCCCCTGTGATATTAGTTATCTTCATGGCCAATGTATTTTATAAAAAATACCTTACGATACACATATTTCTATACAACATATAAAATCCCTTTACCCTCTATTATATGCTTACTATATTATTTCCTTTTTTCCTCATTTTTTATGCCCCAATATGAACGCACATGGTATGGTATTTCGTTTTCACTGAAGCCCTTATGACTAAAGTAGTCAATACTCTGTTTTATTTAAAATATCCTTAGGATGAAACTAATTGACTTGTTATGGCTAATGGTTTTAGGAGAGTTGAGTCTTGACTGTATTTCCCTTATTTTGTTGGGAGACCATACATTCCACCACAAAAATTTGAACATTATTTCTAAGACCTCTCAAGAAAAAATCCTTCTTGATCATGTGTTAAGTTTTCAAGAACCTAGAATATCCTTTAATGAGAAAAATGTTCTATTCCAATAGGAATTTTTTTCTTGGTAATTACTACACAAATATAGGTGATATTGATACCACAATAGATCATTCTTCCACACAAATTAAAATGATGCACTTGGATCCTCTTATTTTTGTTGAATGATCTTACATACTTTTTTATATTTCTTACATTTCGTAGTTACTTCATCAGCCCATTAATATTTCTAAATATAAATAACACATAGTAAAGCCTCTATTTCTTCTTGTTTCTTTGGAAGTTCATCTACCACCATGCATTTCTTTTTTATAGATAATTTCAAATTCATAACCTAATATATTTGCAACAAATTGTGTTCATCTTTTGGATATAATAATTTCTCTATGAAATACTTCAAACTATTACAATCTATTTTTACTTAGAATTGTCTTTTAATTAGGTGAGAAGACCATTTCACAATTATATGTAGTATGGCCAACATTTATTTTTCATAAGGTGGCTTAAGAAAGTTCTCCGCTTTAAGATGGCTACTTCAAAAGACCAGGTGACATCCTTATTTCATTTAAACTACACCAATTCTATGGTTTGAGGCATGAAACTCCACAAGGAAGGTTTTCGAGAATTCATGTTTACAATAGAGAGGATTTGTTCACATAACAATGTTATTGCCTTTTTCGTTCAAAGAAAAGAATCAACCTTGTAGGGATTTCTTCATTTTGCCTCTACACTCTTAGGGAAATGGTACCCCTCTTTTCATTCACTTGTATTTTCAAAATAACTAAACATATAGAGATATGATCATTTGTCACACTCACATAAGAGTGGAATAGGTGTTTTAAAAGGAAAATAAAATAGTAATATCAGAAATAAATATAATCTACCGTTTCATTCCATGGCACAAATCCATTATTACATCATGAGGAAAAAATATTTGAAGCAAATCAATATAAAAAAAGTACATAAATGGTCCAAATATTTAGAGAACACTAAATTAATTTCATGCACTAAAATATCATAAATATTCATAAGGGAACATTCATGACATTTTATTTCCCACTTAAAAGTATTGAAACCATAAATGTCATGCACTCTTGAAAATATCTATATATGAGATTTAAAGAGCATTTTTTCATACTTTAAGTTTTGAATAAAGTAAGTTATTGAAGAAAATTTCAAAATTCTAATAGTTGAGCATAAAAGTAAATTTATTCTTCCCTAAGCGATTGGGATTAGGATCTTGTGGACCAAATAATATGAGGTTAAATCGAAGAAAATGAGAAACTATAGTTAGTGATTGACTTTACTAGTATTTAAGATAGTTCATAAAGGTGTATTATTGAAGACTTGGGAGAAAGAAAGGAATTTTCTTCAAAAAAAGATAAAGTACAATAACAAAGGTGCAAAAGTATGACTAGTGGAATGAATCCTCTTCCTTTCATGAACATTACTCTCATATTTTTTTTATATTCATCCGTTCATCTTTGAAATTGCTCTATGGTTACGTTTTTTCTCTTTTTGTTGGCTATATAAGATCAATTTTGAAATCATGAAGTTAGGAATTCATCCTCCAATATGGATCCTATTTCAAATATTCTAAATTCCACTTCTTATAAATCATTCTAAAAAATATTTTGGTGATAGGATCAAAGTTGGTCGTGATTGTTATTTCAGTTTTTTGAGTCAATATTTATAATTTTACCTTAGAAACCACTCATATTATATATTTCCAACAAGATATAATTTTCCCAAATCAAACACTAGGAACTTAAGTTATGTCCTCCAGAAGTTCATGACTTAACCATCATTGATATGCATGAAGTGACTAAGCCACCTTTGATCTATTTCACATGAATATTAGACCTTTAATTTATAAGTATTCCTTGCTCATCCCACATGCATTATGGGAGGGAATTTATACTATTTTATAAGGAAATCCATTGTTTACACTATTATTTTATGAAGGACAAAGAGACAAAGAACCTTGTATAGATTACACATAATGTAGGTTTTGGTTACTAAAACACTGCGTAGTCATTGTGATAATTCATTTCCTAGTCATCTGTGTCTAATTAATAGCTTTCAAGTTTCAGCTTAGGATATGTCCAAGTGGCTTCCATGTTTCATGAGAAGATATTCCAAGAGAATTAGAATAAAAATGATATGATAAATATTAAGAATGTGAAGGTGAGATTTGGGTAATAAATCATGGGGTGTGAGGGGTGTGTAGAGAAAATATATAAAGGTACATGTAACTAATTAATAAAAAATGGAGTGTGAGAGGTGTGCGAAGAAAGTTAATAAAGGTAAAAATAACTAAGTAATACAACATGATGTATGAAAGGCGTGCAAAGAAAAAGGAAACATGGTAATGGATGTGTAAAATAATATGAATTGTGCATAGGTATATGAAGTGTGTGGAGTAAAGTATGTGTAGATTATTTTAAAGTGCGGAGAGGAAGTGAGGTAATTCCACATGAAATACTACTTAATTATGACAATGGAAAATATATAAATGAGTTGAATAATGGAAATAATGATAAAAAGGAAGTAATGGAGATATGTGGGAAATAAGGTGATATCTTTGGCATATGAATTTAAATTGTTATGTTGTAAAATGCTAGATGAAGGTGAGACATAGGAGAATATAATGCAAAGATGAATATGATAAATTTATTTCTTTTTGGTGTATTATATTTCCTTGTATCTTTGAAAAATAGAAACCATCCTTGCTAGCCTTATGTGAACAAGATTTTCTATGTTAAAATTAACTAAAATATTTTCTTTTTAGAATCACTCTATTTGATGTGTGACATCAAAACACATAATCTTTCAGCTACAACTGCAAGATAGTGACCCCCTATGAGTTTTTGAGAACCCTAAAATCATACCAGCTGCCTTATCCATTGGTCTATGGAGTCATCCCAAGCTATCATCTTGATTCCAATAAATTATTATTAGTAAAATTTTGATTGAAGTAACAAAATTATATAGAAGATCTACCTATCCTAACATCCTTAAAATAATGGGGGCTCTCAAGTAAAGTACAATTCCAATGGAGCCATGAACATAAAAAAATTATATGCTTTCTCCCAACCATGTTTGAAAATATTGGTTTATTGGAAATCCTGTGATGATACTCCCTCATAAAGAACTAAGAATTCTACCATGAAATGTTGCAAAAATTAATTGATGATGAAAATCCATGAAGAAATAGAGGGTTGATTAATTTTTTTACCAACAATATTTTTGTCTTTGAAAATAAAACATACCATCCATCCCTCTTGTTGTAGATGTTTATTCACTATTAATATTAGAAAGATATTTTTTCATGAGATGAGAAATTAATAGCTTGAGAATTAGATTTAAAGTGACAACTCTCGCTCATCTCATGCTAACATTACTCTTTCAACTTTGTATAACATGGTTTTGGCCTTTGAGAACCCACTAGAATATTTTCACTATAATGATATTGAATAAAGTCTTCATGTGTATCTATTGGAGTTTCATTCAATCCATATTTGAATTCACACTCAATATATGGTTGATGGTATTCCTTTGGAACATTCTAATTCTAATCTTTAAGAATATAATTTGATGTATACAAAATTTCACATCTTTCATTATATTTCTCCTTTCAATTTTGCATCTTATTCTTTTGAAACCATCTTAGAAATTTTAGGAGATGGGAATTTCTTTGATGAATATTTTATTCAATTATTAAAGCTTGTTGCACTAACTCATTCAACTGCAAATTTTCTCTTGCTTTAATAAAAATATCATATCCACAAGTAAAACATTTTAGTAATAGCTAAAAATACTGAAATTGTTTGGAAACATTTATTTAAGAATATCATGAAGGATTTTCATAAATATGAGAGTAAAATATCTAACTATTTATTTTTCATTCATCTTGATTTCGACCTCTTCAATAAAATAAAACAGGGGTATTTCCTTGGGAGATGTATCTCAATAAACAAATCTTCCAATATCTCTGAGGTTGTGATGGTTAGATTTAACAATGAATAAAACCATTCACAACTATTTATTTCTAGAATTAATAAAAAAAACAAATGAATAAATCATATTCAACCACATTATAAACATCATAAGAATTATTAATATTAACTAAATTCTTTTTTTCATCCCCTGAAGTATCTCCAAATAACATTGGAAAATTCTCCATGGAAATATTTGGCATGGGATGAAACTTTCCTTGTAGATTCAAGGTGACTTCTATACACTAGTCTATTTCATTGCGAATCTTCTTCTTTTGCCATAACTTGGAAAATTCTTGATGGGATTTATGCTAAAGGTAGATTATCTTCACAACATGCAAGATACCCTTCTTTGGAGTTCCATATAGATTCTCATGCAGTTATGGGATCCTTTTAGTGTAGTTTGTCGGGCATATTTATTCAAATAAAAATATTCATAATGGAGTCACTAAGAAGCTCATTCTCCCAAGTATTAGATAGTTTCATTCACTCATATATGATAACTAAAGGCACAGAATTATGGTCACTCAATGCATTCATTTATGAGTGGAAAAGGTGTTTTAAAAGCAAAACAAAATAATATTTTTAGAAAAAAATATAATTTTATTATTTATTTCGCGATAACACATCCATTCATAATAACATGAGGAAAACATATTTGAAGCAAATTAATAGACAAAAAGTAGTTAAATGTCCTAGATATTTAGAGAAATCTAAAATAATTTCATGATTCAAATATCATTAAGACTCATAGGAGAACATTCACAAGATTCCATTTCTCATTTAAAAGTACCAAAACCACACATGTCACACACTCCCAAGAAATAGCTGTCTGCAAGACTCAAAGAATGATTTTATATGATTTAATTTTTGAATAAAGGTAGTTCCTATATCACTTTACAAAATCCTAATACTTAAGCATAAAAATAATATGAGTACCTAGATTGGAATCTCATGGACAAAATAATAAGAGTACCTACAAGACAAAGATAAATTACAGTTAGGGATTGACTTTACAAATATATAATATAGTTCATAAAGTTGGATGATCAAATATTATAGAGAACAAAAAGGCATTTGCTTCAAAAACATATAGAGGACACTCACAAAATCACAAAAGGAAAATTTATAGACTGAATCCTCTCCCTTTCATAAAATATTCTTCTCCTCTCCCTTTATAATCTTCCATTCATGTTTGCAACTACTTGATCGTTAGGTTTTTCCTCTTTATGTTAGCCTAATAACTATCCATTTTGAAAATCCAAAGTTATAAATTTGTTCTCCAAGCTAGGTTGTGCATTAGGTATTTTGGATATCCTTTTTAATAAATCATTTAAAAAAATAATTTGGTGATAGCCCAAATTATGTCACAACTAATTTTTTAATGTTCTAATATGATATTATAATTTTATCCCTAAAATCCGCTCCTAATATGTTCTTCATTCTTTTATCTTTCCAAATAGTTCTTATTTTTCCAAATCATACATTAGGAGCTCAAGTTATGGCCAGTAAAAGTTCATGACTACATCATTTTTTATTTGCATGAAGTGACTAATCAATTGTTGATCTATTCCACATTAATATTGACCTTCTTATTTATAAATTTTCCCTATTCATCTTGAACTCATTATTGGAGGGAGTCTATAAAGCTTTATAAAGAAATTGAATATTTATATTATTTGTATATAAAGTAGAAAGAGACATGAAGCATTGCATAAGTTACACATAATTTAGTTTTTTGTTACCAATTCTTTTCCCTATCATTTTGCTAAGACATGGTCCAGTCATCTCTGTCCAGGTAATAGCTTCCAAGTGTTTCCCCAAGATATGTCTAGCTAGACACCATGTGTCATAAGGATACATCCCAAAATAACTTAGGATAAAAATGATATGAGAAATATTAATAATTCAAAAGTGATATGTGGGAATTAGGAAAATATGATAAGTGTGAAAAAGTAAAAGTAAATAAGGGTAAAATTGACTAAGTAATAAATCATGGAGTGTGAGATGTGTCGAGAAAAGGAATAAATAAGTAATAAAACAACTAAGCAATAAAACATGAACTGTGATAATTATGTAGAGAAAAGGATTGTCTGAAGGTTAGTGATTTGAGGAGAAACATTGTAGTGGATGTGAATTATGCGGAGATTAGTGATTTATGTGGGTTCTCGAAAGGTTAGTGATGCACAGAGAAACATCCTATTGAATGTGTAGAATAATATGAAGTGTGTGGAGTAAAGTGTGTGCATAAGATTATGAATTGTGGAGAGGGCTGAGGTAATTCTCCATATTTGGAGAAAAGGAATAAATGTAAAAAAGACTAAGGAATAAAATATGGACTGTGAGAGGTGCACAAAGAAAAGGATTAACCAAACGTTAGTCATGTGAGGAGAAACATGGTAATGTGTGAAGAGGAATATAAAGTGTGCATATTATAATACTTTTAGAGGACTATGAAGTGTGGAAGGATGTGAGGTAATTATTCATGAAATAATATTTAGTTATGAAACTCGAAATAGAGACATGAGGTTAATGGAAATAATGATAAAAAAGGACTAAATGGAGATATGTGGTGGAAAGGTGATATAATTGGAGGAATATTGAGGTATAAAATGGGCCTCCTAAGGAAAATAATAAAATAAAAGCTAAAATAATAAAAAAGGGTTATAATTTTTTAAAGAAGAAGAAAAGAAACTACTTTTTTATTGTATTTTTTACTTATCTCATTGCAGATTTTACATATGACTTTCATTTTTGGTTCCATAAAATGAGAGATGAAGCTATGACATAGGGTTATTTAATAATAATATAAAAGTGAACAATTTCTTTATGTATGCTGTATTTTATTTTCTTCTATTTTTCCAAAAGAGAAAGCATCCTTGCAAACCTCATGTGAATAAGATTTGCAACATTAAAATTGAGTAAAATATTTTTGTTTCGAAATCATGTTATTTGATGTGTGACATGATAAGACATCAATAATCCTTCTTAATTTTTTCAAATGATTTGGTTTCTTCTTGTCGAAGAATTCTTCCTTGTTTACTAGTGTTGTTATGGGTGCCACTATTTGACCATAATTCTTGAAAAACTTATGGTAATAACTTGTCAATCTTAAGAATCCTCTAAGTTTCTTCACAATTTTGGGGATTGGAAATCCCACCATTACTTTGATTTTGTTAGGGTCCAATTTGGTACGTTCATGATATAAAATATGACCCAATTATTCTACTTCTTGAACCCAAAATTCACACTTAGAAGGATTTGCATATAGTTGTTGCTCTTCTAGTGGTTTTAAGGCCTTGTGAGCATGTTGTAAATGCTCTTTCAAGGATTATATATATATATATATTATATATATATATATATATAATATATATATATATATAATATATATATATATATATATATATATATATATATATATATATATATATATATATATATATTAGTGTGCCCTAAAATAATACTAAAATAAACTATCTAATGAATGCTTTGAAAATTAAATTCATCAATGTTTGAAATGCTGACGGTGTATTAGTAAATCTAGATGGCACAACCAAAAAATAATAATCATATTTATGTGCTCTAAATGTTGTTTTGGGAATGTTGTATTACCTCATTTTCATTTGATGATATCATAAATGGATAACCAACTTATTAAAGAATATGGAACCATTCAATTCATATAATAATTCATCAATGATGGGAATAGGAGTCTTATCATTGATGGTCAATTTATTGAGTTGTCTATAATCTAGAATCGTCCACCATGCAATTTTCGTTTTTTGTAACCATCACCATTAGTGAAGACTAACTACTTTGGCCATTGAGTGATACCAACATCTAACATTTCTTGAATAAGATGCTCAATTTCACTCTTTTTTTCATATGGATAATTTTAAGGTTTAATATTATGTGATATACTTCCAGGTTGGAAATGACTAGTATGGTAATGATCTTGAGTAGGTGGAAGATAATTAGAAATATATTCAAATACTATGTAATGATTGTTGATAACATTTTGGAGATCCACTAACATAGAGGGTCTAGATGTTTAAACATCTAATGAGCACAACTGTGAAATTTCACCATGGTGTCCATTTTTGAGTGATGTTTTCATGTTATTAGAGCTTATCACTTTATAGGGTTTCCCTTGGATACCTGTAGGCTTAATTTCATTTACTTCTAAGGATAATATCATGAAAAAATCTTCAAATCTAAGGGTCATTATTCCAAATGCTTGTAACCATTGAACCCCTAATATAACATCAACAACACACATTTGGCTTATAATAATGGTAATATCAATTAAATACTCCCACATATTTAACTTAATATCACGACACTTCCTAGAACAATTTATAATAAATCCATCTACAGTCATTACTTGAAATTATGGTTCTAAAAACACAAAAAATTGAGATGTTTTTCCAACTTGTAGTTGATGACGCTATGGGTAATACTTGAATATATTAGAGGGTGGTCTGAGAATGAATGCTAAATAGTGGTCACAAGAAGATTTAAGTGTAGTGGTAGCGAAGTAACAAGAGGAGATTGCATAAGACTAGCCTGAGTGAAGGACTAGACAAGCATCAATGTAGGCCTAGCCTTCTGAGCTAGCTGCAGGACATTCAAGAAAGGAAAGTTTGTTGTGTTGAGAAGGTAGAGAAATAATGGACGATGGACTCCTCCTTGGTACTTGGAAACGCTAGGTACTCTAGTGTTGGATGTGAAGCCTTATTATCTTCTTGATTCAGAGGTCTTGTTTTAGCCACATTTGGATCCCAATCCTTGACGGGGGCGTGTGGGGGGGGCTTCCCCCCCCACTATTTATACATGGGAGCCTACATGAGAATGCACGTTTAAAGCTCCCCCTTGCCCCCCCAAAGATAAAACTAAATGAAAAATTGCCTTGTAAAATTGTAATTTTGTAGTCAATCTGGATCATTTAGTAGGTGGATGATTTGCCAATAGAAGCTATGTTAATTTAGGGTTTTTTTTCCCTAGATGGAAACACTCAATTCATATGAGGGAATTTTAATGTGATTGTGTATAATGATTCTGATAGAGAAAGGGAGAGGATACTATGTGAGAGAGAAGAGGAAATTAGAAATGATATGTTGTAGGTCGTATCTCTTCATTTTGCTAGATAATATACAAGGACTAGTTGTTTCTCTGTGGACGTAGCCCAAATTGGGTGAACCATGAATATCTATGTCTCTCTTGTTCTATGCATTTCTATATTTATGTTTCGCAATATTTTGTGTATTTAATTTCTTCGTTAATTAATATATAACAACTAGTATCAGAGTCGCAGGTATGTTTAGGGTCAAGAAATTTAATGACCAAAACTACCAACTGTGGAAGATGCATATGGAAGATTATATATATGAGAAATATGTATACCTATCATTGAGAGGAAAATAAAATAAGCCAATGAGTATGATGAACAGAAAATGGAAGATTCTAGATAGAAAGGCACTAGGAATAATATGACTTTGTTTGGTAGCATCGTTGGTATTCAACATTTCAAAGAAAACAATAAAAAAAGGTTTAATGATGAGATTCGCCAAAGTATATGAAAAACCCTTGGCCTCAAACAGGGTATTTATTATGTAGGGTCTACTTAATATGGACATGTCAAAAGGTGGATCTATTGTTGACCATTTAAATGAATTTAACATGGTTACTTGTCAGTTAAGTTCTGTAGGGGTAAATTTTGATTATGAAGTTAGGGCTCTATTATTTTTGTGCTCATTGTTAGAAAGTTGGAATGACCTAGTTATGGATATTAATAACTCTATCTCTTGATCTAGTACTTTAAAGTTTGATGATGTTGTTGGTGCCATCCTTAGCGTGGAAATGTGACATAAAATATCTGGTGAGAAATCAGGTAATGCTTTGAATACAACGACTAGGGAAAGAAAAATGGAAAGGGAAAGAGCCTAGGAAATCATAGTAAGTCAAAAAAAGGTAGATCAAAATCTAGATCAAGGATAGTGTGCTAGAAATGTGGGAAGTGAGGACACCTAAAGAAATACTGTAAATCTTGGAATGGAAAAGAAGGAAATTGACAGCATGAGAACAATCATGAAGAAAATGTGACATGTGACATGTGATGCAAGATTATTTCATTCTTTCATTAGAGAATATTATTGAAGCCTCAGTGGTAGATTCAAGGGTCATTCCATGACACACTTGATAGGAAACATTTCCATTACTATGTTCAAGGAGATTTTGGACAGGTTCATCTCGGTGATGAGAAACCATCTAAAATCATCAGAATGGGTAAGGTTTTCTATAAGAAACATAATGGAAACCAATGGCTATTAAAGGAGATGAGGCATGTTCTAGGTCTAAAGAAAGATATAATTTCAATAGGGAAGTTTGGAGGTGAAGGTTGTGTAGCTACTTTTATAGACAAAACCTAGAAAGTCACTAAATGAGCCTTGGTAATAGAAAAAGGAGAAAATGTTGGTATATTATATTTATGCAATAATATTTCTAATTTTGTTAATTCTTTAACCTCCATAGGAGCATATACAACACTCTGGAATCATAGACTCAGGCACATGAGTGAGAAGAGGATGTAGATTCTTCACTGAAGAAATTTTTTGCTAGGTTTGAAGCATGTTGATTTGGATTTTTGTGAAAATTGTGTTTATGGAAAATAAAAGAGAGTCATATTTATCAGAATTGGGAAGGAAAATAAGAGAAAAAAATTAGAGCTTGTGCATATATATGTATGGGGACGTGCTCATATATCATCTCTCAGTGGCTCTCACTATTATGTTACTTTTATTGATGACGCAACTAGGAAAACCTTGATTTAATGTATTTTACATAAATATGATGTATTTGATAATTTCAAGAAATAAAAAGATTTTGTTGAGAATGAGACATGAAAGAAGTTGAAGTGTCTATGATCAGACAATGGAGGTGAATAATGTAGAAAACAGTTTGATAACTACTTTTTAAAGATTGGAATTCAAAGAGAGAAGATAGTTCTAGGAAAACCATGGGAAAATTGTGTGTCAGAAAGGATGAATAGGGCAACCATGGAGTGTGCAAGGTGCATAATCTTGCATATAGGATTGTCCTTACAATTTTGGGTAGATGCTATAGATACTATTGTTTATCTAATAAATAGAGGGCCTTCAAGTTCCTTGGATGATGGTATTCTAGAGGAGGTGTGGATAGGTAAAAAGGTAAACTGCTCATTTTTAAAGACTTTCAGTTGTGAAGCCTTTGCCTGCATCAATAAAAAAAATAGAACAAAGTTTTAGGTAAAATCAAAGAAATTTACCTTTATTGGATATGGTGTAAATGATTTTGGTTATCCCTTATATGATTATGAAAATCACAAAATCATTAGGAGAAGAGATGGCATATTTAATGAAAAGGTCTTGTATAAGGATTAGATGCAGGGAAAGAAATAGGAAAAGGAAAAAAAAAAGAATACATAGTGCTCGATGAGATCAAGGAAAAAGTAAATTTTCCTGAAAATAAGAATGATAAACAACCACAACAACAATAGGCACCCCAAATAGTTGAAACTGGTGTTAGAAGATCTATCAGGATAAGTATACCCCTAAAGGATACTCTCCTTCATTATATTATGTATTTTTGATTGGATCTAGTGAATCAGAATGATCTGAATATATGTAGATAAAAACTAGCAAGAAGTGGGAGCAAGCCATGGAAGAAGAAATGGACTCCTTGATGTAGAACTAGACTTGGGACTTAGTCAAGTTTCCTACTGGTAAAAAAACATTGTAGAATAAATGGATTTACAAGTTGAAGGAAGAAGATGGAGGTAAACATAAGTATAAGGCTAGGCTTGTGGTGAAGGGATTTGCACAAAAGAAAGGTATATACTTTAATGATTTTTTTCTTGTGTTATTAAAGTGACTTTAATAAAAGCTATTTTAAGTCTAGTGGCAACAAAACATTTTCACCTTCAGCACTTAAATGTAAAGACAATATTTCTCCATGGGTATTTGCCAGAAGAAATATATATACAACATACATAAGGGTATGAGGTCAAAAGTAAGGATAAATTAGTGCGCAAATTGAAGAAGATATTGTATGGCTTAAAACAGGCTCCAAGGTAGTGGTGCATAAAATCTGACAAGTTTATAATAGATGTCACTTTGACTATTATATTCATTTTAAAAGGAAAAATGATGGAAGCTATATTATATTTTTATTGTATATAGATGACATGCTTGTTGCAAGGTCTAAAATGCAATGAATAAATGTGCTTGAAGAAAAATTTAAAATTCATTTGTAATGAGGGATTTGGGTGTTACAAAACAAATCATTAGTATGAGAATAACTAGAGATAGGAAAATTGCAAATTAACATTGTCTCAAAGTGAGTACATAGAAAGGGTGTTTGAAAGATTTAATATGAAAAATGCAAAACTAGTGAGTACACCCTTGGCTAGCCATTTCAAACTAAGGTGATGTGTCCCAAGCCCCAGGAAGAGATGGATTATATGTCTAAAGTTCCATATGAATTAGTTTTTGGAAGCTTGATGTATGCAATGGTTTGCATAAGACCTGATATTGCACATGCAATGGGAGTTGTAAGGTGTTGTATGAAAAATCTGGGAAAAGAGCATTGGATGGTAGTGAAGTGGATTCTTGGGTATTTAAGAGGTACCACAAAAAAAGGATTATGGTTTGGAGGTTCAAACATTTCTCTACAAGGATATGTTGATGCATATCTGGTAGTTTATAGATATAAAAAGAGGAGCACCACATGATATGTGTTTA
The DNA here is from genome assembly GCA_000404065.3 of Pinus taeda. NCBI lineage: Eukaryota > Viridiplantae > Streptophyta > Pinopsida > Pinales > Pinaceae > Pinus > Pinus taeda. Next base: position 26,322 of record APFE030697082.1, on the reverse strand, counting down.
CTGTAGGTGGAACAACTGTTAGTTGGGTTTCAAAATTGCAAAACATTGTTGCACTTTCAACAAGGGAAGCATAATATGTTGCTGCGACAGAGGCTATTAAATAAATTATTTGATTACTAAGGTTTATGGATGAGTTAGGAAAGAAGCAGTAGATGATCAGGTTATATAGCGATAGCTAGAGTGCCATTGATCTTGTAAATAATTAAACCATTCATTCTAAGACTAAACATATACAATTAAGGTATCATTTCATAGGGTCAATTTTGGATGATGGATAATTGATGTTGGAAAAGATACACACTAGCTAGAATCCTGCAAATATGTTGACAAAGGTTGTAACCAAGGAGAAATTGAGCTGCTACCCAGTTCCAATTGGCCTTCAAGAATGATGATGAAGATGAGAAACAATGAGGTCTAAAGTGGAAGCATTTTCCAGTAAGTGATGCAATGATGGAGTTGATATAATCAGTTGCCAAGTGGGAGATTGTTGGATATGGAGATTGATTATCTTCCTGATTCAGATTTCTTGTTTTAGCCATGTATGGATCCTAATCCCTGAGGAGGGGGTGTGGTTGGAATTCATCCCCCCACTATTTCTGCCTAGGGGGTCTAGGGGGGGCTGGCTACATGTTTGGAGCACCCCCTTAGTGGGCATAGTGCCGTCAAAGCTAAAAATAGATGAAAAAATACCATGTAAAATATTTTAATTCCATATTCAATCTGGGTCATTCATTATATAGATGATCTGATGATAGAAGTTATGTTAATTTAGGGTTTCTTTCCCTTATAAGGTAACCCTCAATTTATATGAGGGGATTTTATTGCGATTGTGTATGGTGATTTTGAGTGAGAAAGGGAGAGGAGACTATGTGAGAGAAAAGAGGAAATTACAGCAGACCTTTTGTAGGTTGTATCTCTCCATTTTTCTAAATAATATAAAAGGAAGGATTGACTGTTTCTCAGTGGATGTTGTCTAAATTGGGTGACCCACATATATATGTGTCTCTCTTGTTCTATGCATTTTTGTATTTGTGTTTCTATAATGTTTTGTGTATTTCATTGCTATGTTAATTATTTTATGACATATGGTACTTTTCTTAGTTTTTTCATTGGTGGAGACCCTCAAGGTGGACTCTAGATTCTTGTGAAAGCTATTAGGTGGAGGCATGGTGTGCTCTAGATTCCTACTAGATTGTAGGTGGATGCACTATGAGATCTGCATTCCTATAGTGTGAATTGGGTAAGACAATGGAGGCTCTATAGTTATTGTTGGGTGGAGCATTGTGTGCTCTGAATTCCCTAAAGTGTGTTTGAGTGGAGACAATGTGCACTCTACACTCTTGGGTGTTAGGTGGAGGCACTACATGCTCTAGATTCCCATGTGTTTGTAACTTAACTAGTGTGGAATTCCCTTGATCACTTCACTCCTTAGTATTTGAATGTAGCTCAGGGTGGTTAACTACAAGAAAGAAAAAAAATGCAGTTGGCCTACAGTCAAGAGGAGAGATGAAATCCCTCTCTCAGTTTCATGTCATTTAACTAATAAGACACATTTACTACTTTTAGCCCTATGTATACATTTTCAATGCAAATGATAAATATTGTTGTTACATAGAAATGAGTGTATCAATAATTCTAATGAAGGAATTCATATTCTTATGTGTGTTTGCAATGAGTTGGTTATGTGGCTATTCTCATTGTATAAGGGATTTGTGGATCCCTATAACTGCTAATATACTTTTAGTTACTTGCATGATTATTTATGGTTGTTTAAGAATCAAGTTAAACTTCTATGGTGTGTGAAATTCCATGGTTTGAGTGCTATAATTGTCAAAGGATATTTGTGTTTGAGAATCAAAGAGTTTTGTTGTTTAAATAGTTGTATATGGCTTGGTACGAATTACCATGAATTGTTGTTATGCATGGCTAATTATTTATTTCTTTACTCAAGGATAAATAAATGACATAAGTTGTTGTGTTGATGTAAGGATGAATTTCCATGTTTGTGGATGTTTTGGGTACATCCAACCTCTCAAGAGAACCTCGACTAAAAGCTTGAGTGCTTGAAGAAAACCTAGAAAATTGTTCTAAATTAATGAGGCATAAATCACCTTGTATCCAGATTGGATTTGGGTTGTCCAAATATATCTAAGAGTGTGGATATTCAAGAGGAATGGCAAGTGATGTGTAATGGAAAGTCTCGATTCATATAGGATAAATATAAGTATGAAATGGATGTGAGTAACCCAGATAAGTTATATCCAATGATAGGCCCATTTTAGGGGCACGTGATAGTGCTTTGGGTCAGATCCCATTGAGAGTTGGATTTCAACTAAAATTTAAGGATGCTCCCTTATAACATTACAAAGTGGCTCAAGACCATATTTAATCAAATTTTGTGAATGCATCTTGGTATCGGGGACATCTAGTGGTGTGTGCAGGGAGATATGTTTGAGAGGCTTAGATGTCGTATGTGATCTAATATGGGCTAGGCCTGAATGGACATGTGTAGAAGATATAGTTTAGAGGTTCAGGAGTTTGAAGGGTTTGTAAAGTATAAGTGTTTTTTGCACCATAATTTCTCATAAAGCCAGATGTAATTTATTTTCTGGCATAACACACTAATAGTTATACTTGTCAGCCTAGTGGGATAGGTGATGTGACAAGTACCATATGGACCTAGTCATGGCCATGTTGGCATCTTGGTATGACATGGAACCTCCCGAGAAAGGTGGGGTTACCACATGGGTGCCACATGTAATAACCTTGCTTATGTGGTATGGATTATGTTGTTTCCCTGCAGACAATTCCTTGCTGTAGGGAACCAATGCTCGAGACATCTTAATATTGATGAAGACTACTAAAATCAATGGCTAGAGAGATAGGCCATGAGAAATTGCAACAAATCTTCTAGTTCTGAAACCCCAACTTTCAGAATAGAATGGATAAAAAAATTTGAGGTTTGCATGGTATTTGGATTGAAGGAGTCTTTTGAAGAGAAATAAAGAGGATAGAGTTTAAATCTAGGCAATAAAAAATCTAAATCTAAACTTCTGCAAAAAGAATAATGAAAGACTGAGAAAATGTGGATGTGTTTCACAGATACGAAGCACTTCATTAAGGGTCTCACATTTAAATAACATGAATACCAATAAGTAAATTCATGAATAATTATATCGAAGTAACAAGTGGCATCTTGCACTATCTAAGAGAGCAAGAAACATAAATCAATAGACGAACACTAGATAAAAACAAGGTTTCAATCATACCCAAAGCTAGAATCAAAGTGCTTTAAGGTTTTTGATTTCAGAGAGATTTCTTTCTTACAAGGGAGACATGAATTCAATACTCTGAATCCCCACAATAAGTTTCATCCTCACTTTTATTTGCCTTTCCATAGTTATGAAAATTGTTTCTTCCTTTTATCTTTTTGAAACATTTACAAATAAAATAAAAAAAATTAAATATTATATATATAATAATATATTTAATATTTAATTTTTCTTTATGAAACAAACATATATATATATATATATATATATATATATATATATATATATATATATATATATATATATATATATATATATATATATATATATATATATATATAGTATAATAATTTTCGGACTTTCTACACCCCCCTGTCCCATATACGAACATATACAAATAAATTATAAACATGGATCAACGCTATGTGGGTCCCCTTTGTTGTACATGGATGGTTTTAAAAAACCATTTTCTACCCTCAGGACCACTCATAGTGATTTCTAGAAAGTACGAGTGGTGATGTCAGGAAAAATATAAACTGTTGATCTCTTTGAGGGGCAATTTAAGGAAACTATTTTCGAGAGTTATTCATCATTTAAATTTCAAGAATGTGGGGTTGGTGGGATTATTTTGAATTGGATGAGAAATAATGTAAGTATTTGATGATGCAAGCACTGTCAAAGTATATCTTCATCCCATTTTTGACCGATCCTTGTAAGGATGACTGGTTTTAGTGGAAATGGGTACTTATTAGATGATATACTATTTATCATCTACTCAAAATGAAAATAATAGTACATTTGAGCATTGATAAGAGGATTATGAAATGTATAGAGAGCCCTTGTGTGTAAGACAATCCAATTTAGCTTTATACCTGTGACATTGTGCACATATAATCTTTAGGTTTGTTTGATTTCGTTATAAACAACAACTTCAAGTGACAATTTGGCAACAGAGGATGTGAGCAGTAGAAATACATTTCCTTTAACTAATTATATATGTTGTATAATTTCTTCATGCGGCCTTCACCCAATGAACCTATGACATATCACATGTGTTCATGGCATTATAAACAATACCCTTAATTTGACTACATATTGGAAAATACTTGTAAAATTCAAATTATTTAACCACCTATCAATATGAGCCCATTACATCTTCCCAATTTAAAAAATCCCAACTTTCACTAGATATTTTAGGTATCCATTTTTTGATAAAACCTTTTTATACCCCTTTATACTTTTCATTAACTTTGAGCTCCATTTTATTGGAAAATACATGTAAAAGTCAAAGTATTTAACCACCTATCAATATGAACCCATTACATCTTCCCAATTTAAAAAACCCCTACTTTCAGTAGATATTTTAGGTATCCATTTTTCATTAAATTTTTTTATACCCCTTTATACTTTTCATTAACTTTGAGCTCCATTTTTTATACCTGTCCATATAAAAACCCTTTACTTCCAATTATATGCTCAATATATTATGTCATCTTTTACTCAATATATATCCCTCAATATGAATGCACATGGCATGGTATTTCTCCCTGAGTGAATACCCCATGAATTCTTTCTACCAAAACCATAATGTTTTAAAAATAGGAATACTCATTTATTTTCCCTTCATTTCCAATAATGGACTTGGGGTCGCTAACCAATTAACAAAAGTTTGGAGATAGGAATATTGTTGGGAACGGGATCCCCCAAGGACATTTTTTATGCTAAAAGCCCATGTTTTAGGTAAATTTTGAAATAAAGTTGTAAAGTCTCCGCATTTTGTGGTTGTGAAGCGCGAAGGTGTCAAGATTCATAAAGCATTGTCTGTCCTTATTTTGTAAAGTGTAAAGTCGGATGTAAAGATCTACCCCTGGTTCGTAGACCATGGGATTGTATAAAAAGGAGATAAGCAAGTAAGCTCTAAGTAATCAGAAGTATTTAGCGAAGAATGGAGTGAAGGGTCTTGGTAGAGAATTCTAAGTGTTTTAGGTCTTAGTACAAGTAGAGGCTTTGCAGTTGAGTGCACAGAGGACTAGGGTGGAAGTCCACAGCTGAATGCACGGACCCCTACAGCTATGTGCACATGGTGGTTAGAGTCTATAATAATCTAAAGATATCAATAAAGAGAATTATTCTGCAAATTCTATGTATTTATTTCCTATTAATGCATCTGGTTATATTGTGTTTTGGGTTTAATTTACAATGCTTATTTATTGCGCGAATATATGTGATTATATTGGTTAATCGAACACAAGTAAGAATATCAGTTTATGTGGTGCTAACTGTGGTTGTTTAGTAGGATAAGTACAACACTTAAGATAACTTGGGAATCTATAAAACACGTTGTCATAGCAGTGTGAAAGTACCTAGACAGTAGGTTGGGGTTGCGTAAAGGTCAATCGTACACCTTCGCGGAGGTACTAAAGGGTGGAATAAAGGTCTAGATTGATAGAGCCCTAGAGCTTAGTGACCTATGCGAAAGTAGGAATATAGGGTATAAACTGACATCACGACCATCTTAGGGTGTGGAAACGTGGTTCCAGCATTCCCCCATACTGCTTTGGGTGTGACTTCAGTCCACGCTCTGTGGGCTAATGCCGAAAGGGCCAGTAATGTAGGGATTTGTTTGGCTAACTAACATTGAACCTGGGTCAAGCCCCACATAGCCAACAAATATTCATTTTTTCCTCGATGTATCGGTTTCATAATGAAGCACTACTCTTTAAGGTGAACATTGATAAAAATATGATATGTCACATAGTTTGCATATTTGATTATCACAAACAAGAATATCCCATTTAACTCTCACATCTTGGTCATTTGAAATTTCCTGGACTCTTTTACTAACTTCAGTTCCTCCTCATTGTAACCATTTTAGAAGACTTTTGAGTTGAGTGAAAATAGGTTGAATGCATATTTTTGGCTGATGATTTTATAGGTTGGCTCTTTTCCTTCTAAAACGTCGCATGTTTGTTGCTCAAGCTTCGCCATGGTTGTGGTGCCAACTCAACTAACTCCATGATACGTACTCACAAGCATCCTTTTTCATCTTGGCATGATGATTGAAGGCCATAGATAACCTCATCCCTCAAGTGTGATTTATTTTTCAGCAAAGCACTTGCTACCCAACAATTTGACACGAAAAATGAGAAAAACACTAAAAAATGTGATTACAATCGCAAATTTCATTTATTTCCCATTTTTTGTGTGGCAAGGTCTATAGAAAGTATGTAACATGGGTACTCCTTGGATGAAGAATCAAATTATGTATCCAAAATGTGTTTCCACTCAAAAGTTTAGTAAACCGTTAAGGAGATAAGTTGAAAATATGAGTTGAAAAATAGTTTTCTTTTTTCCCTCTAAAATTTGATGATGTAATCTAATATTATTTTATTCTTTCCATTGTTATTTTATAATTTCCTTAGGAGGCCCATTTTTTACCTCAAAACTCACCTAATACTAAAGAAAATATTTCTTTCAGCCAATCACCCCCTTTCCATATTCCAAGCATGAATGTGGGACACATAACCAGAAATGAACTAGGGATTCCTGAGGTTACACCACCTCACCCTCATCAATAGAACTAGGATTTACCGTAATCTCCATTAGATCACTAGGCCTTAAACAAGCATGCATGCCACTGAATTTTTCCACCTACACCGTGAGGAATTTTCCTATCTCCTAGTCTCTATGCTTTACCGTAATCCACAGTCTGATTTAGGGATCACTAGGCCAAATCGAGGATCCACCCTCCAGGATTTGTCATATATCCTTCCAATCACTAGACAAGGATTCCAAGGCTTTATAGAGGGCACCCAACTTTAGGATTTACCGTATATCTTGCCATTCACTGGTCGAGGATTCTTAGGCCCACCGAGGTAACACAAAATCTAGCTTTATTGCAACCCATAGCCTAGTTCAGGTGTTACTAGGCCAATGCTTTAACATGATTCATAGTATGATTCAAGGTGTTAACACCCAGGTTGTTCCCTATGACTCCCAAGGGAATACGGCCGGGGTAACCACTAACCAATCTTTGGATTACAGCTTCTAGCCCAGCTGTAATCAGAGAGGGCTCTCTCTGTTAGGTTTGTCTCTGTTCAATGGAGATTTTAGGCTAGTTATGAAATTAAGTTTTTGGTTTATGTCTGGTTGGAAGGATGTCTTCTGAAACTTTGAAGTGTAGTTTCTGCAGGCGAAATTAGTTCATTGGGCAATGGAGTCTGTGGCTGTTGGTTTCTTGAAATCCTGAGTTTGGTGCAGCTGGAGTTATAGGGCCATTTAGATATTTCATGAAACAAACTTTAAATTGTGATAATGGAGTGTAAACAACCAGTGAAAAGCAATTAAGAATTTTTCACTAAGCTGGGATGTGAGAAAGGGATGTATCCCTCGGGAGCAAACTTGAATTCCTGAAACAATAGATCACTGTGATGATATAGTGTGAAAGGTAGCAATTAAGAATTACACTTTCATTACCATAACTGAAGAAAAAACATTCAAAATAGCTTAGATTAAGTTCAGGGTAATTTGTGATTAAGTCCTGGAACTATTCTTTTTCCTAGCTATTAACTATTCAAACATGGAAAACATGAAAGATATATGAAACATAACAAACATACAACAAAGAGTTACAAGAGAAACTTATTGAGTCATGAAATACGCAGGAATCCTGCAACATTCAGCTAAACACCAGAAAAACATCAAGAGACACAGAGCTTTGGAAATTCCATCGTCCTTTGTATTATTTCTCTGAGAATTACAGCAAAAGAGGAGCAGAATAGATATGAACAATCTTTTACATCCAATGTCCAACCCCTGCTAACAAGTGCGAGGGGGAATATATAGCAGTCTTATACAAAATATCTCAGGCATTGAGTCATCTGAGAGGGAAAATATCTTCATTAACTCGTACAGAAATTGCTGATAGAAAGTTATTACAATCTTTAATGAAACATTAAAGACTCTTAACTCCTGTCAGAACAAGTTGACCTTTGGAGCTCACGGAGTCGGTTGAGTGCTTTGTTATAACTGCTGAATGATGTGTCTACGCAGCTGTGTCTTCCTGTAGCTTCTCGGCCCTGTCACCTATGACTGCTAGTGCTGCTGTGGTGGCTGAATATTTGTGTTGAGTTGGCTCAGCCTCTTTCTGCATACCTGCTGATGTGTCTTTATCTTCCTGTGTATGAAGATTTAAATATTTTTCAAAAAGTAATAACATAATTACTGACTTTGATTTAACAGTAATTGTATCAAATTTTCCCATACATCCGGCGTAGGCAATTGATGCCTCAAAATTTACCCCATGGTCTCATCTGCCTCTGTGTATTTGTAAAAATGGGGAGGCTCATCAAACAAATGTTTGATTTCATTCATAATAAAAAACAAACTTTCTACCCTGTTGAAGAGGGTCTGCCCTGTTATTGGTCTTGTTTCTGTTGATGAACTAGCTGCCTCTGAAATCTGATTTCCTGCAAAAGTGTTCACTCTCTTAGCATATTTCTCATGTGAGAGCAACTTTCCTGATGGCTCCAGCAGACTAGGCAGACCCCTGTTTTGCAATGCCATAAACCTGTTCTGAAATTTGTTGATGTCTGCTTGCATATCCTGGGTTCTTCTTTCCAGGATCTGAATCAGGTTTCTCAGTGTCAGGACCCTTTTTATTAGTGAGATGGTCTCTGTCCTGTTTCCAATTCCCATTTTGATGAGCTGGGAGCTTGTTCTGTAGTTTAGCACATTTATCATTCTAGTG
>APFE030697082.1:0-11913 GCA_000404065.3 Pinus taeda | reverse complement strand
TTAAAAGTGACTTTAAGTGATAAAGTTACTAAGTCTAATTTTAAAGTGACTTTTATAAAGTCAATGAAAAATTAGAAAGGAAAAATGACTTTGTAAATAAATGACTAAGTGGGCCTTTATTAAAGTGGGTGAATTAAAAAAATAGAAAGTGAGATTTAAATGTGCATTTAATCTCAGCCATTGATCTAAATCTATTTCAGCCATTGGATTTAGGGATCACCCAAAAGTCACTTGGATCACCTAAAAGTCATTTGGAGTTATATTAAGGGAGGAAAAGGAGGAAAAGATCACATTCGATTCAATTCTTTCATGAGCAGATTGAGAGAAGGAGAGCAAGAGAGCAAGGGTGATTTCTGGACAGTGAGCTGCGGAGTATCAGCAGCGGAGTTGCAGCAACGGTGTTTCAGCAGCGGTGTATCAGCAGCTGAGTTGCAGCAGCCGTGTTTCAGCAACGGTGTTTCAGCAGCGGTGTATCAGCAGCTGAGTTGCAGCAGCCATGTTTCAGCAACGGTGTTTCAGCAGCGGTGTATCAGCAGCTGAGTTGCAGCAACCATGTTTCAGCAACAGTGTATCAGCAGCGGAGTTTCAGTTGCGGTGTTTCAGCAAGTCTGTACAGCGGAGTTTCAGCAGGGCAGTTTTTCAACAAAGCTGAGTTTCAGCAAGGCTGAGATAAGTTGTAAAAGTTTGCTTGCTGATTTTTGCTGAATATTTCTCTTACTGTAAAAAGGCATTTTCCAGAAATAAAGAAAAACTCTCAAACTGGTTTTCCCCAAGAGTTGTAGGAGGTTTTTCGAGGGTCACGTTGACCAAAAATATCAGTGCTTTAATGTGTTTTAATGGTTGTTTATTACTGCTGATTTTTATTTCTGCAATTTCCAGCATTCTGTAAATTTTCCAGAATCTGTGTTTTCAGCAAATTTATTTTTTTTCAGCTTGTTGAATGTATGGTTATGGGAAAGGGCATTTAACTACATGGGAGAAATAAGGAGAAACTGAAAACCGGGGTGGGAAAACAAAGATTTTTACAGAATATTGAGAACTATGACAATGCCATGTCGAGAAACTAAAATATATTGTACCATGGTTGAAAATATGCATACAAACCCTATGACACATGACCATGTGGAAATACAGATGCACACAACATGGGCTAGACTGGCCCTACAACTACAATCAACCCTACAAAAAGAATGGCTCCTTTAAACCATGCATCCAAGTAGTTTCATCCTAAGCCCTCCACTCTTATCCAAGACAAAAGGACCTAAGAGTCAAGTCTAAGCAGAGTAGGCATGGCCGACCATGATAGGTCTAGGATACCATAATACATAAACTTGCTTTTTTTCAGACTCACAATGGTTTTGCCAAAAATGAAAATGATTGTATGTACCCCTACTGAAATGAGAGGTAACAGGACCTTATGGCTAAATCTAGAGGGCTCAAATAGGTTCCCAACCATATGCTACCTTCAAATTACCAATTTTTGTTATAAATTAAGGTTTTATAGCAGCACAACTTACATCATGCAAAATTTACAACATAAATAAGAAAATAGCCTAAAATTGATAATAAGCAAATAACAAAGGCTATTTAATGGATAAATAAATAGATTACATACAAATTTAATGGGTGAAAATGCATAAAACAAAAAATAAAACCCAAGATATCAACCCTAATTAATGGCTGAAAATTGCATATAAAAATATTTTTATCCTTTTCCAATTTAATACATGCAAAGCCTAACACTAGGACTATAAGGTCCAAAGTATTTATTGTTATTAAATGCAAATTTTGCTATAAACTAACCTTGGTTTACCTTAGAAAACATAAATATAAAAAATTTAGGGTTTTAAAATTTATTTTTAAGATGACTGATAGACTAGTGGAGTAGTGTCTGCCTCAATCAAGGGGGCAATCGAGTCAATGGCTATTGGAAAATCAAGAGGCTTCATGATTAAATTAGATTTTCCTTTCCTTGATAATTGCTTGTGAAATTTGTTGCCTTTTTATTTATTTAATTATGTTCTTCTTCATCAAATAATTATCAAAATGTTAACATGAAGATCACAATAAAATAGAGAACACAAGATATAAGCTCCAAGCCAGGGCAAAACCCCTCTAAGGGGAAAACCCAAAAACATCTCTTGTTATAGAACCAGATCAAATGAGATATCCAAGACCCATAACCACATAAAACCTCCACCTCTAGATGCCAAGTCAAGCCTTCCTTCTTTCCAACAAATCCATCAACAAGAGACCAACAACAAGAGATATACCAAGACAAAACTTCCACAAATTCTAGCTCAAGAAAAAGTCCTCTATTACAACCTTCGGCCCTCCACTTCTTCTTTGTCGTTTCTGCGATATTTAAGACCGCAATCCATCAAGTGTGTGTACAAATGAGCTCCATCTTTCCTCTATTTATATTGTTCAGAGGGATGTGAATAGACATGTCCATTGGGGCAGGGCAGACTTGACATAGGTCAATCTCTCCATGAGCTCTCTCCATGATCATAACTCACGGTTGCATAATCACGAACTTAGGAGCATCTCATCCGTTGAGGAGTTCTTTGAAGGCTTTCTTAGACATTTTCAAGTGTGCCCCGCATTAAGGATTCAAGAAGAAGCCTTCATTGAGCATCATCATCACCTTGGGAATCTAGATGATGGGCAAGAAAGAGGGTCCTCCCTGGGTCCACATGACGAAAATAGGCATGATGATAATCCCGAAAGATCATGCGATAGGGAGGGTGATTCTATAGAGAATGAAGTTAAGGTTAACCCTACCTTTTCCAAGGATACTATCTCTGATAATCTACCCTTTGAAGACCTTGGAGAAGGTGATCCCATAGTCCCTTTAATCATCGATATCAATGATTACTTACTTATTCAAGAAGGGAAATGGGAGGTTCGTTTCGACAAGGACCCTATCTATGACACCAATGACAGAGACATCCATAGGACCCTTGTTTTTCCTCACAATCATAGCGTTGTAGTAGAGTCCCATGTGGACCCTTTCTGACATTATCACTAATAATGAGGAATCTTCCATATCTCCTAAGTGTGATCATCATGGGCCACCTGCTTGTGTCTCTCTATCTCATCTCTCTTCTCATCGGTCTCCCTTTCCTACTAACCATGACCTTATGATGGTTGTAAAGCATGACATAAATAACAAAGACCATGATGGAGGTGCTATGCTTGAGGCTGTGATCCATAAAAAGTTTATGAACCTGATTGTTGACCTCTATCTTTTGGTTAGAAGAAAGGATCTCGTGGAGTATATTATATCCTTTTATTCCCTCTTCTCCTGTAATCCTCCATGTATGGGCATTCTATTTTTCCACCTCCCACCCTGGTGACCCTTCATATGATTGTTCCTGTCCTTGCTTTTGAATTTGTGCATAAGTAATCATTAAGAGAAATACTTTTATATTGATCTGGTGATGTCCTAGTTGCATTGGCTCTATGATTACACTTATTACTAGTACGATGTAATATTCATGTTAGGGTAGGTTGCATTACATGTTGATTTTCTCATTAGAACTAGCATCATATGATATTTCATGGTAGACTAGTTGCATTTAGATTAAAATTGCATTTAGAATAAATTTTGTTTTCATGTTGATTTTAAGACCTAATACTAAGCATGGGTGATCATAAGACACCACAAAAACATGTTTCCCCGTCTACTTGGTCTTTGATATGTGTAGGTAACAGGTTTGTAGTACCAAGAGATTGTTGGTGTTCTCATGACCTCCCGTTCGAATCGCTTTACGCACCTTTTCGAGAGCTCATGCCCCAGTTGGAGCCAGATGTTACCCACCACCTGTGGGTAGTATGCGTAGGAGAAAAATTTTCTCCTAGATGGTCCTCAGCCAACATCCCCTTGCAGCCACCAGATAGCTCGATGTGCCATTGTCTCCACCACCTAAGCCAGCCATGTGATCCCTCACTCATATGTTATGATCGTATGTTTGAAGATGGACCTCCTGACCTCAAAGGTATGGTTTTTCTTTGATATAGTTGAGTAATTTTGTTTACTTTTCATGGACACTTTTGAGTATGGATTAGCGGGGGGATTCAGCAGAAAGAATGGTCTAGGTCTATACTCTTGTCTCCTCTACCCAATTTGATGGTTATCCTTGTATCCTAGTCCCATGGGATCTCCTTTAGTAGTTATTAACTTTAGGGCTACATGGGAAATCCTGATTTTGGTTGCACGGTACCACTTCCTGTTACCATATACATCACTCCCCTCCACTCATTATAACCCCATTCATCATATTTCCCATTCGGGTCCACATGTGTCCATTTGGTCCACAAAGGGTTATCCTCCCCTTCCCCTTGTCCACACTTTGGGTCGGGCCTAGAACGATGCCCCAGAGGTTGATGCAACTAAAAGAAAGAAGTTGAATCTTGCCACTCAGGAAAATGTACCACAAAATGCAGAAGATGGTCAAAACATACAAAATTAGCACGTGGGCAAAAGCCAAACATAAGCTCTACCCCTTATCTATGGCCATCATCATGGTTCCTATGGGCCCTAGATGAGCCCCCTACACATTGAGGAACCCATGATTGTCCCAACCGTTAGTGGGCAATAAAGTGTCCCACCTTACGATGGCGTACCTATTGCTATATATCACACATCATGCTCTCAATCCCTGGAGCCTCGAGCAGTGATGAAGAAAAATCAACAAAAGGCAAAAGGCATAAGAAGAAGGGTAAAAAAAAAAACAAAGGTCGGGGTAACTTATGTACCACGATTGCTCCCTCCTACACTCATATACCTAAGTGTGGGCTTCCCCTATTATGGCTACCCTTGTTACTTAACATGTGGCTTGGAGTTTTTTCCTTGGTCCCACTCCATCTCATCATTATATCACATGCCACCTACCATTTGATGGACATGTCACCCCCTTTAAAGGTTGAAACCACCTAATAGGGTCTTTGGTTAACCCACTTATTAAGCTTGGAGACACTTGTAAATGCCAAAGCCCACTATGCAAGGGCATGCCACCATGAAGTGCCCCATTGGTACCATGATTGGTAAACTCTTTTTGCTTAATTATTCTAATGATTTGTTATATTGGAAGGCAATGGGACGCATTGGATCTTATTCAGGATTGCAGCTGGGTCTCCATTTGGGGTTTGGTCTCCCTATACGGGGTCCTAGCCCTCAAAAGGGCCACATTGGCACTTGTAAGGTGAGCGTTGAGAATCATGGACCTCCACATAGCAGAGAGCACTTCATGAATCCCCAACGCCCTTCAAAGATTACTCTTGTTCCACCTTTTGGATGAGGATGATGCACTTGGATCCCCATGCCCAGTGGGCTCCACACTTGCACCACACACTTGGCAGAGGTTCCAGGGTCCAGATGAAGATGTCTCTCATTGCAGGAGACAAAGGGAGGGCTTATGTCATCATTTTAGCCCTTGCAGATGGTTTACAGGCATTTTCGATCCACTTGGAGACCCATGAGGATTTCCTTGTGCCCCCAAACCCACTTGGGAGCACCACAAAGATTTGCTTGGAAAACAAGGGGCCAACCACTTGTCCACTATGTTTGGAGTCCATTCTCACATCATGGTACATTTTGGACTTCATTAGGCATTATCAATGGCCCAACGACTCATTATATTGATCATTTTTCCCTCTTGATAGGCTTATTCTTATGTTATTCAACTGTCTTGGTGGGCTTGTCACCAAGGGATGTTATTATTGCACATTATTTTATTAATTGGGGCTTAATTAGGCCTAATTAGGCGAATTAAACTCTTTAGAGATGATATAAATAGATGAGAGGTGATATATTTCTCTCATCATCACTTAGATTGGATTAGTATCTCTTGAGATATTTTCGCACTTTTTGTTGGGTATATCTTTTGAGTTTTATTGATGCACTATGATGTGTGGATTTTCGCTATTGTCTTTGGAGCTTCTTTCTAATGCGAAATAGATGAATGGATATACTCTCTCTCTCATGTAAGTCGAATTTTGATGTTATTCTTGTTATTTTACTAGTTTACTACGTGTTATGGTTATCATTATTCTTGTATGGGTTATAAAGTAAATGTGAAATTCTTCTGGGAACCTTGAATAAGTGATTTAATGCATGCGTTGTACTTGAAGAGAGTGGGTGAATGTTCCTAGAGGAACATCATAGGTTTTGAGCCTCGAAACTTCATCTTTTTAGCAAATTTGAAGTATAAATCTCTAATTGACCTAGTTGATGCCCTTGGAGAGGCTAGCAAAGATCAATTAGGGCTCCTTAGCTCATGAAATTCTCGATCTATGTGTATCTTGACTCCATTAATCCCAAGCAGTAAGGCATTGATCCTCGTATCACTTTGGTGGTCAAATTTCCCCCTCTTTTCTTCACTTTTCCCAATTCTAGGCCTAACCCTAAAAGGTCTCCTAGGGCATCACATGAAATCATTTGTAGCTATCCAACACCCTTGAAAATTGGTCCACAACTACGTTGGGGTCTTCTCAAAGGGTCCTCCAAATTTCAGCTCAATCCAACGGTGTAATCCCGAGATATCGCAAGCCCTAGCTCAAGGATCATTCTTCTCCCTAGGTTCCCTTTGGTTAGTGCCTTCATTTGGATCATTGCATTTAAACTCCAAAAGAAAATTATTCCTTTGATTTTTGTTCTCCTCCCAAACCTGGTCAAGCCATCTATTGATGATCAACCCCACACCCTTGACCTAGTTTAGGTCCACTTGGGTTCTTTGTGGTCCCATAACTTTGTAACTCACATTCCACAAGGGTCACATAGAAGCCATTTCTCCTTCAAGATTCTTAGGTTTAGGATACATCTTGTTAAAATCTATTCACCAACCCTAGGTCTAAGTATCCCCATAGCCCTTCTTAGAGAGTCAATAACCTTGCTTTCAAAGCAAGCAAGCCAATTATTTGAGCCTCTCTTGTGAATAGGCCTTGGGAATCACTCTCTATCCATTCATTGATCCATCCTTCCTAGTGATTCCCTTTATACCAAGTCTCCTCCCATCAATGAATGTCCATAACGAGCAGGGATCCTTAGCTGAAGTGACAGTGGGCTATCGCTCTATTGTTGCCCCTTGACCTAGTAGTTGTTCTATAGGACCCCTGCTAGTTTGAGCGGTAACAGTGCCCATGGAAGTACCATCCCAGGAATTGTTGTCTGGACTCTGCAAGAGAAAATATCTCCTCTAGTTACAACTTGCCCCTACATGTCAAGGGGTAATAACACCAATTCAACCATGTGGTTGCTCATACCCTTTTGTCTACACAACAATGCCCCACCTATAGTTCATGCCTAAAATGAGCCTCCCTTCTTTCACACTCTACTGTTACATGCATACACTAGATTACACCCTAATTAGATATAAACATCTAGATCATATACCTTGCGAGTGCCTTATTCAAAATCTTAGTGTTTGCTACAGGAAAATGAAACATTGTCTACTAAAGAATTCACATGTTTTCTCCTTCCAAGAATTAAATATTGCATTTAAAAAAAAAACAAATAATTAACCCATGTAATTTAGGTAACACCAAATTCAGCTGCTGCGCGCGCGCCTGAGCGGAACCCGAGCTGAGCGCGGCTGCCTCCTGCTCCAGCACCAGCATGGATCCTCCGGATCCTCCCCGCAGGGATCCGAATCTGCATCGAGCTTTCTCCGATCTGGTGAGATCTCTTCCTCCGCAACGAATCCGACCAGCAACAACTAAGTTTGTCGAAAAACTTGATGTAATACAGGAAGTGCAACTGCTGCCTGCAATCCCTCGCATGGTAGCCCTTTCCCTTGCAGAGAAAGGGCTCATTGGGCAATTCACAGGACTTTGGCCATCGCCTAAAACAGTGCAAAGGTGGGTTGAAAGGAATTGGACGGACAAGACTCAGGGCAAAATATCCATTAGATTCTGTGGCAGGGGATACTATACATTTCATTTCGAAACAAAGGAAGACAAAGATTTAATATTCAGGAACGGACAATACTTTATGGACTCCCAGGGTCTCTACCTCAACAAATGGACCCCGGACTTCGATCCAGAGCTAGACATCCCAAATGTTGTTCCAGTTTAGGTGCGGTTGCCCCATCTCCCTCTTCACTGCTGGGGGGATGACTCTGTCAAAGCAATAGGTAACGCAGTTGGAAAATACATAGATCGCAGTGAACCAAAAGACAACATGCAGGCGTGTGCAAGGATCTGTGTAGAAGTCGATCTAGGTCAAGGACTTCCGGAGGCGATCAAGCTGAAAGTTGATGAATGGAGCCACATCCAGCAACTGGACTACGAACAGATACCTTTCAAATGCAAGGTATGTCACGAATACGGACATTTCGCAAATAGATGTGCAAAAGTGATTAATGTTGATAATGATGAGCAGGATGGCCATTGGGAGCCTGTGAAAAAGAAAAAGTCATCAGCTCCCCATAAACCCCCTCCGGAATCTGATGCCCCTGGAACCTCTAATCCTCGACCTTCAACCCCCCCATCTCTGAACCTCGATCCACCAATCCCCCCTTCTTCCAACCCCTTCTTGATCCTCTCTGAGATGGAGTCTGGCCCGGATCTGCAGTCCTCTGATCCCCCCCCAAACCTCTTCCCCCTCCAAGCAGCCACCTCCTGATCCGCCCTCTTCAAGAACCACTAGAAACTCTTCAAAGGAGCATGGAGCACCAAGTGATCTTCAGAAAAAGCCAGGACCTGGAAGAAAAACAGCAAAGCAGCAAAGAGATGAAAATGCACAAAAAGATATAGCTCTAGGCACACAAACCCCAATAGAGAGCTTCATTCTCGGGCCCCAAGAAAAAGTAAAAAACAGTAAGGGACATGAGAGGCGAGCACCTCTCCAAACATCAGGTAACTCATGATGAAAATGCTGTCTTGGAACAGCAGGGGATTAGGGCACCCTTCCAAACTAGTAGCCCTTAAGGAACTAATAAACAGTGAGAATCCTGAAATCATGCTTCTACAGGAAACAAAGCAAGATCAAAGGGATATGAGCAAAGTAATAAGTCAGCAAAAGCGCTTTTGTGGAAGTATAAGCGAGGCAAGAGGAGCATCAGGCGGCATTGCAACTTTATGGGACAGCAACAAATGGATATGCAGCTCTACCAACAACCAACAAAGCTGGATCAGAACTGCTCTTGAAAGTAGAACAGGGGGCCAACCAATAATTGTATACAATGTGTATGTACCAAATCAGTATAGAGAAAATGAGATCTGTTGGGACACCTTGATAGCAAATATAGAAATGGATCGAAATGCTAATCTTATTGTAGCTGGTGACTTCAATCTGGTGATGCACGCAAATGAAAAAAGAGGAGGCAACTTCACTTCTGACCCTTTCAGAAGCCGATTGGAGGTAGTAATTCAGGACCACGATCTAGTTGACATTAGACCCAAAAATCGTAGATACACCTGGAGCAACAGGCGTATAGGCTCAAGCAATATCATGGAAAGACTAGATCGATTTCTGATCAGCATAGACTTCCTCTCCATCTTTTCAACAGGATATTCAAATATCCTCAATGTGTCGGCCTCTGATCATTACCCAGTCACGCTAAACCTTCAGCTCCATTGTCCTCTCGGACCCATTCCCTTCAAATACAGCGCAAACTGGAATCGGCCACCAGCAGCAAGAGAAGTGGTGTATGCGGCCTGGACTCAACATGTGGAGGGATCGCCGACTCACATCTGGGAAACAAAATTGAAAAAAACAAGGCAAGACTTAAAGAACTGGGCAAAGAGTAATTATCAAGAGCCTGAGGAGCACAAAAAGAAAATCAAACAAGAGCTGGAGGAGGTGCAGCAGAGAATTGAAACGCAGGGACTATCCCAACAGAACAAGGAGCAAGAAGACAAACTCTACGCCCAACTGCGCCAGACTCTCAGGGAGGAAGAAACAAAATGGAGATTGAAATTGAGACAACTCTGGCTGCAGGAGGGAGATAAGAACACTGCATATTTCCACAAACAAGCAACAGTTAGAAAGATCAGAAACACAGTAAGTGAAATAATGGATGATGAAAGAAATAGCTACAACACTCAGCAATCAATAAAAGAGGTTGCCACAAGGCACTTCAGCAAGCTATTAACTGAAGACAAAGGCGCAGAGGATTACTCAAGCATGCTCCAGCACATGCCTAAAAGAGTTAACCAAGAGATGAACAGCAAACTCATGAAAGAAGTAGAAGAAGAGGAAGTCAGAGAAGCCATCTGGAGCTTACACCCGGACAAGGCTCCAGGACCAGATGGATTCCCTATTAGCTTTTATCGGGAATATTGGGCAATGATAAAGAAAGACCTCCTAAAGATGATTCGGTGGGTAATGAAAAAAGGCAAAATGGGAGGATTTACTAACTCCACTTACCTAGCCCTGATTCCAAAGGAAAACCGCCCCTCTTCCTTTTCAAGATTCCGACCAATTTCTTTATGTAACTCAGCCTATAAAATCATCTCTAAAATCTTAGCCACCCGGCTTAAACCCTATCTTCCTTCTATGATTTCTGAAAACCAAGGAGGTTTCCTTCCTAATAGGCAAATATCAGATTCTATCCTGCTTGTACAAGAGGCCATCCACTCAAGCTTGTCTAGGAAGGGAAAAGGATTCGTCCTAAAGTTGGACCTTGCAAACGCCTTTGATAGAGTAAGGCATTCCTACCTCTTTGTTGTTCTTCATAAAATGGGATTCGATCCCTCCTTCATCAGCATGATTGCTGCTTGCATAACTGGGCCTTGGATATCTCCATTGATAAATGGGAGACCATGTTCAGCCTTCCAATCTTCTCGTGGCCTCAGACAAGGCTGTCCGCTCTCACCCTATCTGTTTATCCTCATGGCTGAATCATTCAGTCAAGCATTGGATCACAACCGAAGAATAGGTCTCATAACAGGCATCAAGATTGAACAAGGAGCAAAAAACATCAACCACTCACAGTTTGCAGACGACATTCTGCTGATAGGAGGAGCCTCAGCGACAATAGCAAGGAGATTCAAAAAGCTCTTGGACCAATTTATGGATTATTCAGGAGGGAAAGTTAATCAGGCAAAGAGCTGCATCTATGGTTGGAACACAGCAAACCATATCATCCACAGCATCGCAAGCATTTTTGGAGTCCCTAGCAAGCTAACTTGGAACCATTTCTCCTATTTAGGAATGCCAGTTAGTCTGGGTCCTCTAAAAGCTGATACTTGGAATGAGATACTTGACAAAATAGAGAGGAAAGTGCAGCAATGGGGCACAATGTGGTTGAACCCAGCAGGACGGCTAGTGCTTCTTAAATCAGGTATCACATCTCTTCCTTGATATCGATTTTCCCTATATCATGCTCCTGCTATCTTCCATCAAAAAATGGAAAGAATTCTTAGACACTTCCTCTGGAAAGGAGGGAAGACAGCTAAAAATAAGTTCAATCTTGTGGGATGGAAGAGCATAATCTAGACGCAAGAAAAAGGTGGCCTGGGAATCAAGTCCCCAAAATTTCTTAATCTGGCTCTAGGAGCAAAAATAGTATGGAGATTGATCACAGATCCAACAGCGTGGTGGAAGAAAGTTCTGGAGCAAAAATACCTAAATTGCACAAGGCAGCAACTCTTGGAATCTAATATACCAAACAGAGAATGCACAAAAAATTTGGCAATTATGCAAGAAGGCAATTCCATTTATGCGACAAAACATCTCTAAAGTCCCAGGAGGGGGAAGCAGCATTAACTTTTCCAATGATAAAATTCTGGGGCAGCAACCTTTGGGATCCAAAGCAGAGGTAATCCCAATAGTAAATTGGCTCAATAACAAAGGCCTCCACCATCTCTCACAAATAGCAGAATGGGACGCCCACACACGCGCATGGATAGGATGGCGCTTTCCGGAAACTCCTAATATGCTAGAAGACAGCCTCAACACTTTAAAAA
>APFE030697078.1:0-14813 GCA_000404065.3 Pinus taeda | reverse complement strand
TTTTTTTTTAATGGCACTGAAACCATTTCCACCATCCACCATCAAAAACAAGATTCATGCCCTTCTATTTTTTTGAGAAAACCATCAAAAACAAGATTCAAGCCCTTCTAATTTTTTTGAGAAGAAACAACTTGTTTAGACAATGCTAATCAAACAAACCTGTTATTAACCAGCATAGATCCCTCTTATATACCGATCTAATATGAGCCCAGAAGGATACAATTTCATGTATAATTTTTTTTATGAGTAGACACTATTTTAAATATTTTGTATAGTTGTTTGTTTTTTAGATTTTTCATAATTTTTATTGAGCAAATTTTCAATTCAATTTTGATAAAATGTTACACATCATACTGGGTTGTAAAATGAGCCTCTGTAAAATAAATCTCTAGACTCATAACAAGAATATTATGAGAACCTTTTATTTTACTCAAATTTTTTTTTATTAAAGATACTATAGAACGTTATATTTTCCTAGACTTTTAGTATATTTTTGTTTTGAATTATCTCTACTACGTTAGAACAACACTTATTTGCCAAACTATAATTATTAATTATTAATGTGGTTTAGCAGTATATACGTAACGTTAATTTTATATTCCTTTAAATCTAACGATGAGACATATTCAGACTGCAGTTGTCTATAATGCGACTTTTTGAAAGCTTTTCCGGTAGTTTTTTCCGGTCAAAATCCGGCAGCAATTTATTGGAATCGCAAGTTTGATAGCTAGTTTCTGCACAATCAAGCGTCTCAGGGATTTTTCGGGGTGTTGAATCCAAATATGCAGTTAAAAAACCATTTTAACTGCAACAAATCAAGATTTAACCTCAATTTCTTCCGCCGGATTCCGTCACCGGAATCTCCAAAAAATCGCATTATAGACAAACGGCATTGATGACTCTATAAACCGAGAAATATTAATGGCCGTCCGTTAGGCTTCCTTCCTGCGCAAGGAAGTGCCAATGATTTGCGACCTCGGTCTCCCTTAACGTGACGAGTTCGCTTACGCAAGCAGTGCAATAGTACCAATGATGTCGGACCTCGGTCTCCCTTAACGTGATGAATTTGCTTACGAAAGCAACGCAATATTAAGTTGCGATCCTTTTTTATGAAATCCTTGTCTCTGTTAAAGTGACGAATTCGCTTACGCAAGCAGTGCAATAGTAATTTGCTACTCCTTTCTAGGAAATCCTGGTAGTGTGCCGCCGAAGAAAGTACCAATGATCTCGGTCTCCGCTCCCCTACCTGACGAAATAGCTTACGAAATGGTATGGTGAATCGTCTCTATAAAATCAATATGCCCCCAATGGAAAGAGGCAAATCTCAATATCCCAATTCACATACATACAGGCAGCCCATTCTCATTACTGAACACAATCTCTGGACCGATATACGTACCCTTCTGAGCATTTGATGGGGAGCTATCTATCTTCTCATCGATCGGCTGATCTTCCGAGAGCCAAATTAGTGGTTATCGAAGAGGGGGCCGGTGGGTCGATTATAGAGTTCCCAAAACCGGTCAAGGTAGCAGAAATATTAAGAGAGAAGCCAGGCTTCTTCGTCTGCCATGCTGATTCCATGCATTATGATGAGTATGTTTCTCCCCTTTCTGCGGAGCAGGAACTGCAAGTGGAGCACCTCTATTTTCTGCTTCCTCTAACCAGACTGCGCCATCCTCTGTCCGCAACTGATATGGTCGCGTTGGCCGTGGAGGCCAGCACTGCCATGGAGCAGAGCCGCCACCGCTACAAGAAATTAGGGCGACGACGTGGCTGGAAAATCACGCCGAGCGTGATAACGGTGGAACAAGAACTTCGTGAGATCAAGCATCTGGATCGCCGCGAGACTGATCATGAGATAATAAATTCTGGGCAATTTAAGGGCAAGGGTTATAATTCAGAGACGTTGGATTGGAAAAAAGTGGGTGTGGGTTTGACTTTGAGGGGAGGGCCTGTTCGCTCTAAAATGCAGCGCACAGCGGCCGGGCAGAAAAGGGTTAATACGGCTTCCTTCAATGGTCCCTGGAGAATGAAGCTTTGGACCATCCATGAGGAGGGCTTCCAATCCCTTATTGACATCACATAGGAGAATGCAAAATCATTGTGTCTCATTAAATTGCCTGGAGAATGCAAAATCATTGTGTCTCATTAAATTGCCTGCAGCGGATATTCCGTCGATTATTCCCATATCGCGATTAAAACTTGGAAGCGATTATGAATCGAATGACACGGATGGATTTAGGAGGTATAAAGGATACAACATTGCAGTGGAAATGCCACCGGAACTGAACTGCATTTCATTTGGGAAACTTCAAAGCATGACCGACTGGCGTCGGTGGCCACTCCGGTGTAGAGACAGCGCTCCGCGATTTCATCACTTTCTCTCCTGGTTTCTCGTGTTTCTTTCCAGCCACTTGTAAGCATTTGAAGGGTTAATAATAAAATATTTTTATTGAACTCTCTGTCTTGTCTTGCTCTATTATTGTGGCTTATTGTTACTTATATATATATATGGATTTTTTAAGAATTTTTTTTTGGTCAATTTGTTTAAAATTATAGATATTATTATGCGTAATGTTTCACTTTATTTAGAAAATAGCATAAAACTTAAACTTAAAATTTTTGATTGGGTGAGATTTCATTTCCATAATTATCACTGGTTAAACTACATCAATCAAACAAATGATATATAAAATTTTCAATATATAATCATATTTAAATTGTTTATTTTGTAAATATTTAATGTTTCATAAATTTTTTAAATGTTAATTTATTTAGATTTTTTAAATAAAAATATGTTTTAAAAAAAAAATATATATCACAATCTCGATAAAACTTGTATTAACAAATTCCAGACAAAACAATATTTGTCTAATCTATTAGATAGACTACCACTATATATGTAAATATATAAACATTCAATTTATTAATGTGATAGGAACCGTAAAAGTATTACTCTTAACCTTCTAAACATATATTATATTACTGTCTTTATTAATGTAATAAAAGTATTTGTCATAAACCTTCTGGTTGTTACTATAAATTCGTTACTAATTCTTGTTGGAAAACGCTGTGTGACAATTATTACTCTTAACCTTCTAAACATATCTTATATTATATTATATTATATTGCTGTCTTTATTAATGTAATAAAAGTAGTTGTCATAAACATTCTGGTTGTTACTATAAATTCGTTACTAATTCTTGGGGTAATGATATATGGTTGGAAAACGCAGCGTGATAGATAGGATATCATTTGTTGTCGCCTGTGTCCAGGTGGAAATAAATTTTTGAAATAATTTAAAGTTTAATAATAAAATTATTTGATTCAACTTTAATATATATTATTTTATTTTCTCTCTTTATTAATGTATTAATAATAAAAGTATTTGGGTTAAACTTTCCGCCTGTTACCATAAATTGGTTACTAATTCTGGGAAAAGCAGTGTGATAGATAGAATATCGTGGATCGAAACAAAATTTTTAGTGAAGTAATTTAATGTTGAATAATAAGACTATTTCTATTCGACTTTTTGTTTGGCTTTTTTGTTTGATTTTCTTTTTATTGTTTTTTATTAGGTAATATAACTTGATTTGGCTTTTTTTTTTTTTTAATTTTTTATTAGGTAATATAACTTGATTGAATATAAATAAATAATTTTTAGTGATATTGTGCTGGAAGGAATATGTTAAAGAGAGAAATTTTAAATTTAATTATCTTTCGCATTCAATTTATGAAAATTAGACAATAAAATGAAGTATTTTGTACTTTATGTTTTAAATTTTTAATTTAGTTTTTTTTATAAATTTTTAATTTAGTTTTTTTTTTTTTTTTTTATAATAAATTTTAATTTTTTTAATATTTATTATTTATGTTTAAAATAAATGGGTTTGATTGTGTATCACTCATCACGATTTATTAAAAAATGTATTGATAAAATTTTATGATTTATTAGAAAAACATATTAAATAAATGTTGATAATAAAAGTGAATTATTATATTAAAATAAAATTATAAATTTAAAATATTGAATTTTTTGAGGATAAGTTTTTGTGATTGATAATTTTCTGGTGAATAATATTTCAAGCCATCAAATATAATTCATCATCATTCATTTAAATATTGAAATTTTTTAATTTTAATTTAATAAATTATTAAAATTATAATTTATTAAAAAACCTTATTAATAAAAATTATATAAAATAAGTATTTATATTCAAAATGAAAATTATAGAGAGTCATATAATAAATTAATTTTGAAATGTTAATAATTAATATTTATACTTTTATCACTTTAAAATTACTCTAATACAATTTTATATCAAAATTAAATTTCTTTTATTGTTTTAAATGGCCGAACCTAACAAAATTTATAAATGGTTAGCCTCAATAATGTTTACCATTTGAGTAATTAAGAATAAACTTAATTTTATTGTTAAGACCATGTTTTATTTATTACACATTTAATATTCATAACACATGATTGTTTAAGAGGTATGTTTTTCAATTTTTAATAAATTTTCAATAAGAATAAATTTTAATATTTTTTTGTTAAGTTTGGTAGACTCTATGTTTTCATTAATATAAAGCAAATTAACACCACATAGAATTGGCTAGGCGACTTCAACTTGCCCAGTGGGAAACCAAGTCTCTTGGTCACCTATCCGCATTATATGCCATCTGGTAAAAAAAATATTAAGTCTCTCTATCCAAGCAATATAAGTTTCAGTTTCCTATGCACTTCCATACTCTATAGTTCTACATATGTATGTAAATGCATAAACAAATTTAAAAGCTAGTCACATCTATAAACTATCATAAAGTAGGCTTGTTAATCATGTTGTTCAACTGATGTTGATTCCACTGGTGTTGGATCTTTGGCATTCGTTTCGAGTAGCTCCATCTAAACCAAAATGCATGGCAAATGTTGCTCAATTCAACCAAGGCGGATGTCCTGTTTGTGCAGTTGAAATTGCATCTTTTGAAATTCCTACTTGTAGTTTGGCATTCCCTGAATTGTGACTACCATGCCTACCAAGATCTGCTCCATCGCCTTTCCCAACAGGCTTTTCATCAACTAGTACAAGTAAAGGGTCTGTTTGAAATGGGTCATTCTCCCTCTTGTTTTTCCAGGATCTAGGACGAATACTCTCTAGTTCTCCAACTCTGTATTCATCTTATCCTCCTGCTTCACTTTTGCCTCCCATTCTTCTAACAATTTTCAAATTTATTCATTGGTTCCCTCCCGATAGGTGGTTTTTGCTTCACTGATTAAACGACCAACAGACTTCTGATCTCGTCGACCACTCGAAGAGTTAGGTTTTGTGTCATGCTTTGCCTTTCGAGGCCTCTTACCTTAGCCTCCGGCCTTTGTTGGTTGAGCCATGATCTCGCCAAGCTAGTCCCTTGCAATGCGACAAACTGTAACCTCTTCGGTCCAGAAATTTCCTTGTGCTAGGGTGGGTTTACCATGCGACAAAACTTTGCATACAAAACATTCAATTGACCAATTAAAATTCAATTACAAAGTCCATGTATATGGGTGGTAGGACCGTGTTTCTCCACCCCCCA
The DNA here is from genome assembly GCA_000404065.3 of Pinus taeda. Lineage (NCBI taxonomy): Eukaryota > Viridiplantae > Streptophyta > Pinopsida > Pinales > Pinaceae > Pinus > Pinus taeda. The sequence goes on along the minus strand of APFE030697078.1, from coordinate 9,241 downwards.
ACTTCATACCCCCCCAACATTTGTAGTAGCATGCCCCTCATGGTTGCAGGCGGGTTCTGTAGAGAGGACCTGCCCATACCCTCCACAAGTGGTTCCAAGTCCCAATAGAATCCCCCCCTTAGTATCGCTCATGCATGCAATATCCCCCCAGTCCTAGTTACAGAGACCCAACTACCTTCTACCATCGACCCAACTTGCCTGGCTTGCCCTTTATTACCAGCTCGACAGGAAAAAATTGGAGCCCAACAAAGGTAGACAACCATCCATGAACCCTGTAACATCGCCATCGCCAACCCTCCTTCCCATTCTTCCATATCCAGTCTCAATTCCCTGCCAAGTTTCATGCCTACCGTGATTCTCCTTCTCCCCCATTCCCAGGTCCCTACATACCCTGCTTCGACTGTTCATGGTCACAAGACAGAGGTTTCATCCTAGAATGCGGGTGTACAGGCATACATTATCCCCATAGCCCAACCCCTCGACCTTTAAAGCGATGCAACTGCATGCTCCTATGTTATGCTGCTTATCTAAAGCCATCATAATTCCCATACAAGATAGGAGTATCTCAAAGAAGAGTGAGATGGTAAGGATACCCAACGGTTGCCAAAGGCAGAAGCAGACTATCTTCAACAGCTTACGTCCCCAACCCCTAACATCCTTATGCTCCTTCCCCAATATTCTTTCCTCTCCCTCAGACAAAACTGGAAACAGAGCAACATAATGAGATGACAGAGGTTACCAATAGCATACTTGGTTTCCTTCACTTGTAGACGGTGAAGTTTCCGCTGCTTGTGGATCCATTGAACCAACCCACCTCCCTGATTTCCTTGTACTCGGTCGTTCTAGTGCTCACTACACTTTTCTCCAAGGCAATTACAGACTATAACTCTTCCGCTCCTCTCACTACCACCTTTCCTTAATGCATTGTCCTTCATAATGCAAAAGGTCACCGCACCCATCGCCTCAAGCATGTGGAGGGCAGTGGTTTTGTACCTCGTAGTACATACCATTATCATCACCTTAATGAGGTGATACGCTGACTCACACCTCGATCAAGAGAAGAATAAATATTAATATTAATTATATAAATAAGTTATTCCTTATGTATGACGAAAAATAATTCTTCATCAATAAGGAGCACTTTTAGGTTTTTTTATAAAGAGAGAGTAAGTCTAAATAACATATAAAGGAAGCCAATATCCCTTGTAACGATGGTTAAGACTATTTCCAACAATGTCATAAAAGCTTTTTAATCTCTCAATAATTCCATATGTGCTTTTTAATCTCTTTACCAATAACGTTAAGATACTGTGATTTAACGTGATACCTATGAAATAATTAAAACTTTCATCTCTACTAATCAACGTAACAAAATTTTGTTTTCAGAGATATATTTTTTTAATTATTTATATATATATTTATTAATTATAGTAATTTTTTTTTGGTTGATATATCATTTATGGTAAGAAATTTGATTTGGTATGTCCCTGAGGCGTATATAAGTAGGTTTGTGTAGGGTTTTATTTTATTAAATTTGATTCAAAACTCATAAAAAGGGTAGAGAGTATATCAATCTTTTGAATGGTGACAACAATCATTTGATATAGTGTTTTATTTTTTTTTTAAGCAAACAATAATATTATTTGGCTATCCATTTCTTCTAGAATAGTTGCTTATAAGTATTGTGTGGCTCTTTAAACCTTTGGTATGACAATTCCATGAACTTTGAGAAATAAAGAAAACATTTCTCTATGTGCAAATTTGTTTCATTAATTTGTTATCTGTATACTATTTTAACACTTTTTTGTACACTAGATCCCAACAACTGGTATCAAATCTAGATCTTGACGCCAGTTGGGGCATACCTACATTGTGTAGGTTGGAAGGACTTTGTTTTGGCGTTTCTCTTTCATGTTATAGGTTGAGGCAGCAGATCAAAAGCTTGGAGGGGATGTAATTGGAGATTCTTTTCATGAATTAGGGGCTCTCATTTCCCTAGTTGGAAACTAAGTAGGAGGGAGTTGCTAAGAGACTAGATTATGGGGTTGATTGGCTTCCATTTCCCTTCCAATTCTTGTCGATTTCATGCGTTGTTGGGAAAATTGAGGATAAATGCTTAGGTACCTCAAAGAACATGTTTTCACTTTAGTCGAACAACCAAAAGGATTGATATTTTTTTTGGTGGTGATTAAATTAAAGAAATAATCAATAGATATAATCATTTGGACATTATATTTAAGATTGGGTCCAGATGATGCGGTATAGTGTGGGTCATTTACTAGACCTCTACAAATTGTATTCACATGTGGTGTGGCCATTTAATATACATATTTGTAGTGTTTGAGTTTGATTTTTCTTTTTGATATTTAGTTTTGAATATTGGGGTTTTGGACTAAAATTTCGTGTTTTTTGGCAAAGAGAGACTGCATGTTTATTTTTTTCAACCAACTTAGCAGTAACCTAATTTTTATGAGTCCAAATGAATTATTTTGTAGAGAATGGCGAAGATAATGAATACAAAGTTCAAGGTGGAGAAATTCAATGGGAAGAATAGTTTAAACTGTGGAAGCTCAAGATGTAGGATTTGTTGGTGCAACAAGGATTGCACAAGGCCTTGGATGACAAGAGAAAGAAATCGATGGGTGTATATATTGAAGTCTAAGGATATTTAGATGATATATTCCTCAACACTATTTTTTCTCTAGTAGATGATGTCCTTTTCAATATTAGTGGATAGGAAACAACTTTGGGCCTAATGAGTAGAATGGGGGGCCCTTATAGGACGAAATTCTTAACAAACCAAATATACTTGAAGAGGAAATTGTACAGTCTAAAGATAAAAGAAAATATCAATATTGTTAATATTTGAATGTTTTTAATACACTTATATTCCAATTAACTTGTATGGACATAAGGATTGACATGGTAGATAAGGTAGTGACATTACTATGTTCATTTCCTATAATCTTGGGATCATATTGTCACTTCCATTAGCTTTAGTATAGCAAAGACTCTTGAATATGATTTTATTGTGGGAGAATTGTTATATTATGAAGTGTAGAGGAAATCTACTATAGAAACCTCCACACCAGAATTAATGGTGGCTAGAGGTTGGTCTAGAGAAAGAGGGGAAGCATCGAGAGGTACATTAAGCTCTAATTCAAATGGAAAGAATGTTGAGTTCGAATGTTGAAAATTTTAAAATATTGCGCATCTCAAGAAATATTGTTGTAAGAGATTGGAATCTAGGGAAGATTCCAAGATGGATGAAAATCTTGTTCAATTAGTTTCAAGTATGGTTTATGAATTTTTATTTGACTTATAATTATTCTCAAAATCATGAAGAATGGTTATTATATTTTGGTGCTCCACAACATATGTGTCCACATAGGAGTTAGTTTTCCTCTTATCATAGTGTTGATGGTGGTTATGTTCTTATGGGGAACAACATGTCTTATAAGGTTATTTGGTTTGGAAGAATTAAGATTAAAATGTTTGATAGTATTGTAAGGACATTGTGTTCATTTTAGTTAACAATGGTATGTTCTATTATTAACACAATTACTTCAATGTTCTTTAGCAGCCTAATGACAATTTCCAATAGAAATCACATTAGCCATAAAACACATTGACAATAATTGTAGATAGAACATGAATAACAAAATGTAGAAGACAAGCCAAGGTAATAGGACGCCAGATTTTGTGGATGCTAGGAAAAAACCCCAAGATGGGGAAAACCCTTTGATCAATTCTTCTTATTATTATATAAAATGTTTAGTAGAGTGAGAGAGAGTACAATAAAGTCAAAATTTACTTGCCAAATGATGATCAAAGCAACCTTGTCAAATCTGAAATTTTATATTGTAGTCAAATCAACAACCCTAACCAGAAAGTCAACGTTGGTCAAATCAACAACAACCAATCCTCTTTGGAGCTCAGTCAATGACAATCAAATTTGGCCTTCAAAATTTGTTAAAGTGAGCCCAAAACAATCATAAAGACAATGGTCAAACTTGGTCAAAATCTAATCTTCAAGCCTACAGTCAACTCTAAGGTCAAACCTCCATCTAGCCTTGGTCAAAGTGCTCAGAATACCTTGGATTCTGTACGAATATTTGCATCTCTCCAAAGTTGAATTTTTGACCAAAATCGAAGTCAAACTTGGTCAATGTTGGTCAAACATTGTAACATTACTGCAATGTGGTCCTATAATTCATCCTCTTTTCTAGCTACATGTGTGAGAAGAATAGATGTCCAATGAGTTGTACAAACCAATGAAATGAGGAGAGAGAAGAATGTGTGAGATGAGATAATTCCAAATGAGTTTAGTTGTCTCTCTTATTTATACAATTAGTTGAGGGTAAAGTGACATGTCTCTTGGGCTTCCTAAGCCTACATGATGATGTGGTCGACCTTGACAATTTCCACATGTGAGGGCATAAATTCAAAAACACATTTCTGCTTATCCAAATTTGATGATATTTAGGTCAATTTTTGTCCTCTAAAAAAGAGGAATTCAATACAATAATTATCTCCATCAAATGATTGTGCAAAGTAGAATTTGGCCCTAGTTGCCAATTGTAACACTCCCTCTCAACTAGGGAGAATTCCACCTGCCAATCCATCCATCATCATTGATCACCATGCCATCCTATTGTCATGTAACATCTACGTATCTCGTCTCAACTTTGTTTAGCACTGATATAGATAATGAAGAAGAATCAACCGCGAGTGAGTCACAAGGCTTTACCACTCTCCACTGAAAAAAGTTAATCTAGCGGTAGAACCCCAATTAGACTTGATCCCAGATCAAGTTGTTGAACATCATGCATCCTAAACATAGGGAATATGGAAGGACACGATACATCCATTTGTAGTGTCATGGTCCCTATCCACTTTTCCCAACTCATTGGCCATATGATATGTACTTCCCATGGGTCCCAAACTACATGGGTAGGATGTATGTTGGGGCATCTTCACGAGAAGGTGAACCATTGATCCTGTTAATATGCCATAGGAGAAGGTGAAACACTCATATTATGCATATATCATTAATCGTAGGGGAAGGTGAACCACTCACTCTACATACATGTGTCATCAATCATAGGGGAAGGTGCACCACTCACACTACACACATGTCAACCATCATGGGGAATCACAGGGGAAGGTGAACCACTCACCCTATACACAAAAAACCTATAGGGGAAGGTTAATCGCTCACCCTATGGTCGCTCATAGCTCCAATAAGTACCTGAGGTCCCCAGGAGCTCCCATAGCTCAATGTCCAACTCAATTGGGACCCTCATGGGAGGGTCCTTCCATGACTCCAAGTCTCTCTCGGAAAGCTAATAACTTGACCCTCCCCAAAGGCTTCATGAGGATGTTAGTAACATGTTCATTAGTCCTGATGTGCTAGAGCCTTATTATTCCCCAACGTATCATATCTTGGATAAAGTGGTACCTGATATCAATGTGCTTGGAGTAGTCATAAAACACGAGATTCTCTGAAATGGAATCCCACTTTGGTTGATCTGATAATCACCCTATGAGTGACCTCAGTTGAAGATTTATTAAAAAAAAGGTATTACAGAATCATGTGCTGGTGTGTGTTCTGTGTTATTGAAACAACGGATCGATCAGATTGCTAATACAGAGACATTTAAATGGAAAGACAACAGAGAAATATAGTAAGAAACACAAAGACACAAATATTTTTTAATAAGGAGTTCACCCTATTCTCCGGGGCTACATCTCTGGTCCCACTTCAGTGGTGGCCTTGTTTTATTGTGTCTTACAGCAGAGAAATTACAATACAGAGACTCAATGTGAGTTCTCCTGAAGCAGATTTTGCTTGGCAGGGTGGTTCTTGGATTCCCCAAGCTACTCGGAGTACACAGACTCTTGTTCTTCCTACTAGCTCTGTGACCTTTGGTCTACAGTGGAAAGAGCCAACTGTGATGCTCAATATAGACAGATTCCTCTACGGGAAGGCTTGAATCTTCAAGCTCTCTGGTGCTCAATGCTACCTGTGGTTAACTCGGCCCTCTGTCTCCTCTGCTTGGCTTTACTATTCTATGTGTTCATTCCTCCTCTCAAGGTTCACTGTTCACTGTCTCTCTGGTCACTTGGACTCCTCTCCAAATCCTCCAACCCCCTTCGATTGTCTCTATTCATGGCTTTAACCATTCGATCCCAATGCCTGTTCGGTTCCTCTCCCACCTGCGTCGATTCACCTTCTGCAGCTGTGCTTGGAGTTCCCTATTCAGCATCAGCATGAATGCTCAGGGAGTTCCACGTGTCCCCATCTAACTGATGCTAGCATGCGTCGTTGGCTTGTTTCTTCAGTTATGTCATGGATATGTTCTTTCTCCACCGTCACGGTCAAACGGATTCCAGATCCCTTTAAATCGCAGCTTTTTCCCTCTCGATTCCACTTCTTTCTATCGGGCACAATCTCAGCTGTCCGATCTAGGCTCCTCCAGATCCAACATCATATGCACGTCGAGTGCAGTTGACTTGCTCGACCATTAGCGCGCGATCACGACGGTTTTTCTCTCACCTCCGCTGCCACGCATCGATCACTGAGTGGGATCGCTCCGCTCTCCTCCAAAACCTCTTACTGTTCAAGGGCACCGCGATCAATACCGCCAGTTTTCTAGACCGCGGGTCCTGCCTTTGTCCTTTAGCGCATTTTGCTTTTTCGCCCGCGATTCTCTAGCTCCCAACGTGACCAAGGGCTTAAGGCCTTTCCATTTTGGCCTTGTTTGCTCAGCGATGCGTGATTAGCACTAGGCGCTAATTGCGCATCGAAAATCACCTTTGTTTCCCAATCCGGGGCTCCCAGGGGATATTTTTACCTCCTATGCAATCTCCATGGGCCTTGGTCAGCGCGCTTTGATTGAGGTCCTCGTCGTTCCGCATCGGTTGCCATGGTCATTGGTTCAGGGTGTTTTTGATGTTGTTTTGGAATTTTCAAGGATTTGTTCAACTCGATATAGTCAAGGTTCTTGACAGTCTTTTGTGGATCCGATTCGGATCATTGGTTGTGGCAATGGATCACAATTGTGTCCGACACATGCTCAAATTTCTCACTAAAGAGATTCCTCAACCAAATAGCTTCACAACAAGCCATACTAGCTTCAATGTATTCATGCTCAGAGGTTCTTGGGATATTGTGTATAACTCTTTCTTGGAGAATCTAAATTTGATCAGATTGGTGGCATTGGAAAGAGGACACAGAGGGCTACCACAAATCGCAATTTCAGAACTAGAAGATATGAAATTACAGAGATACATCAGATGCAATATCGAGCTCCTACAAAGTGAAAAAAGGTGTGTAGATTTTTTCTAAATTTTGCTTAAGCTTGGTTTAAAAAATTATTTTGAAGGAATTCAAAGGGAATTATAAAGCATTATTATCAGTAACTGATGCCTCGAGGAAAAAAAATTCAAACACCTAGTAAGCAACCTAAAATCTTTAGCATGACTCATGAAGAAGAGGAAGAAATGCAACATGATATATCAAAATTACGAGACTAAGTGCAACAAATGTCACTGGCACAAAAAGTAACAAAATCTAAGATGGATGGTTTAAAGAAACATGTAGAAGCTAAGATATATGGCGTGGAAGCTAAGATGAATGACATGGAAGCTAAGATTGATGATTTGAATATAGAATTTGAGGACAGGCATGGAAGATTTGAAGACAGACATGGAAGATATGAAGACAGATTTGACAAATTTTCTACAAGAAACACTTACTAATGGTGAAAGGGTAGTAAAGCAAACTCGTGATGAGAAAAAAATAAATGTTAATCATGATTTCATAGACTCTAACATTGAATCTAAGAACCACCATATTCCAAAAATCGATATGAGGAAGTTTGATCGCAAGGATCCCGCAACATGGATACTACAGATGGAGCAATTTTTCAATCTCAATAATGTGCAAAACACACAAAAGGTACATATTGCCACTTTATATTTGGAAACAAATCAGTTTGTATGGTATCAGAGCTTGTCGCCTATAACCTTCTTTAAACATGAAACATCGAAAACTGGGTGCACTCGAGAAGCTGCAGGAAGATCCAATTTGTATACCATAGTACCAATCTTTTGCAATACCTTGGATGGTCCATAATACTTTGGTGATAATTTATTATCCTTCTTAGCTTGCTTGAGGGATATTTGTTTATACGGTTGTAGTGGTATGGTATCAGTGGCTTTGCTTTCGTAAACAAATTGTCACTTGGGCAATTTTTACGGAAGAAATGACAACATATTATGAGGATACAAAAAGAAACACTTTTTTTAGCCAACTGATAAGTCTCAAACAAAAGGGTTCAATGATGGATCTCATTGAGGACTTCCAAAAATTGAACATAAGGGTAAAAGATATTCCAGAGGAGCATAGTATTGATGTGTTCATAGGGACTTTAAAGGATAATATCCAACATGAGGTTCACCTTTGGGAACTTGATTCATTGGAGAAAGCATTCAGGTTAGCAAGAAAAATGGAAAGCAAAATTATGGAAACTAGGAAGCCTACCACTCACAACTATAAAGATGGAAGTGTTTTTGCCCCTAGCCTCCCACAACCCACAAGGTTAACACCACAAAAATTGGAAGAAAAAAGAGAAAAAGGGCTTTGTTATAGTTGTGATAGCTAATACACTAAAGGTCATAAGTGTGTTGAGAAGAAATTATTCTACATAGATTGTGAAGAGGAGGAAGAAAAGGAACGAGAAATGTCAAAAGAAGAGGATATACTCTAGGAACAAACCCTAGAAACCCTAGATAAAGAAGAAATAAATTCGACCATATCTTGTAATGCATTGGCTGGAATTACCACTCCTCAAACTATCAAGGTAGAAGGACATATAAAGAAGAAAAGGGTAATAGTGTTGATTGATTCGGGAAGTACCCATAATTTTATTCCTTGTAAGATAGCCAAGGAATTGAATTGCTTCCTATATCCAACACTAGAGTGTCAAGTGATGGTTGCAAGTGGAGGAACCATAAATTGGTCTGGAAAGTGCCATAATATCAAGCTATCCATGGGAGAATATGTATTGACTAGCCCAATGCTTTCCATTCCAATGGGAGGTGCTGATGTTGTACTAGGAGTCCAATGGCTACAATCCCTGGGTACAAGAGCTTTTAATTTTCAAGAACGTTTCATGAAATTTTCTATGGAAGGAAAGGAAGTTGAATTAAGGGTATTGCAGGGAAACCAGGAAAG